>LJSK01000087.1:32625-54887 GCA_001299535.1 Leptomonas seymouri
GGGGGGGGGGGAGAGGGAGGGTGAGAGACGCCCACACGCAAGTGCAACAGCATTAGAGGAAGGCATCCAAGTTCGGGTTTTGGAGGCGATGCAACCGGAGGCGAGAAGCGCTTACTTGATGCCTTACGTTTTCCGAGAGGAGAGCGTGTAGAGAAGCGGGGGTTAGTCGGGGGCACGCGCCATCTTGGATGCGCTCCAACCAGAAGAGGCGAAGCGAACACGACGCGCCCCAAGAGCGATGGGTGCATCGACTTTACTCTGGACCACCTCATTTGATCCCCATGGCTTCCACAGCAAACACAGCTTCACTTTCAAAAGCTCAAGGCGGCAATAGTGAAGAAGAAGAGAGGGGATGATACACGACAGGGCGCGAGAGAAAGGCCTAGTCCTCTTCTTCGGCTTGGAAACGAGCGAAGAAGGCTTGCTGCGATGGTACCGCCCCGTACAAGTCGTCACCGTATGCGTTCGCGCCAGGTGCTGCGCCTGCTGCGGTGCCCGTTGCACGCCGTGTAGCGGAAGGCGCGAATGCAGTCGCGTCGGGCACTCGCTGGCGTTCCGCTGCCTTCCGCCGCTCGCGCTGCAGCGCAGAGGTGCTCGTGTCCTCGTCAGCTGCTTCAGCATTCTGCAACTGGGCTTCGAAGTTACGCAGAAGGCTGTCGTTACTAACGATACCCTGCTTGCCCGGCCTCGCCATCGAAGCCTCGCGCGCCACCACGGAGCTATTCCCCTCATCGTGTGCAGCAAATCCTTTGAAATAGGTGTTGTGCAGGTCTGCTTCCTCCTTGGCCACCGCGGCCCCAAAGGAGAGCGTGCTCCGCTGGGTGGTTGCTCCCTCTACAACGCCCTCCCCACCAGGGCCGTAGTCGTTGGCCGCCACGTGGGGGGAGGGCGCCATGGATATAATTTCCATCGTGGGCGGCACGGCTGCCTCCGCGGACCCGGGCGTCGGCTCCGTCAGCACAACCTTCTGCACCCGTTCGCGATGGCGCCGGCTGGTTGCCGAGGGCGGGGCGCATGCAGCCGGCTGCGCGCTTGCGGAAATATCGCGTGCACGCGTACCACTCATATAGGTGTCATACGTCAGCTGATACGGCAAAGTGCCGGTGCTGTCCTGCGGTGTGGCGGACGTGATGCCCGTTTTTAAGGAGCGGTTGGCGCTGCCCGATGCGGCGGAGGAGCGAAAGAAGTAGCGAGTAGGGTAGGCGAATGCTCCAAAGAGGTCACTCCACTGCGCCGCGTAGAGGGCGTGGCGTAGCTGGTCGATAGGCGTTTGATCCAAGAAGTACACGTCCTCCGCAACCGGGAAGACATCTGTGTTCGCCACCGTCGCCTCTGCTGCGCTGCGATGTGTCCTTCCTTGGGTGTTGGGCGCGCGTGCTGCTATGCCCCCGTCCCGGAGTAGCTGCTGGCGCTTTGAGGTACTCTGCGCCACGGCGTTGGCCATGCGGGACCGCGAGGCAGCCGGGACGTCCACCACTGCCCCGAAGAGAACGCCTACAGTCTTTGTAGCTACGTCGAGCACCGCTGCTGCGGAGGCTTCGACAGCGGCATCCGCCTCGGACAGACACTGCGCGGCCATCGCGCGCAGCTGATCGTTGACGCTGCTGTTGTTGTTGTCTCCTTTATTTGAGCTCTCTGCATTGGCAAGCTTTTGGATGTGCGCCAGCAGGTTCGTGTAGTACACAGCGTGGGTCCAGTGCGCGCCGTCTATGCGCACCGTGGCGAAGAGAAGCGACCACGAGGTTCTAGCGCAGTCTCGATTACTGCTCTTGTCTTCCTTGGCCTTCATGCTCGCGGGGCTCTCTGTGGCGTCGTCGGTTGCAGCGGCAACAGCGGTGATGGCCTCCACTGCACCGAGCATCCCCAGTGCCGCCCTCACCGCTGTCTCGAGCCGCTGCAACTGCTGGGTAATCGATCTGGTGCCGCTTTCTAGCATCAGCGTGATCACGTGCGGCATAAAACGAGGCGGGCAGAGGAGCAGGGCTTGTGTGACCATGTAAGTTGCCGCTTCTTCATCCGGTGGGGGCTGCAGCAGAGGCGAGCTTAGCGGGAGCTCCTCGAAGACATCCGCCATCACACGGCTTGTGGTGTCCAACTCATTGGCGTTGACGGCTGTGACGAGTGTACTGCAGCGCATCAACAGCCACCACCACCGCTGCAGGTCGGCCAGCAGTTCCCTCTTCTGCCTATCACGCACACCACCAGCATTGTCACCACGTGCGCTACCGCAAGACGTGCCCACAGCTGCTGTAGCTGCCGCGGCAGCCCGGCGAACCTCCTGGCCCAATGTGTGCACCACACTGCTCAGTGGCAGCCGTGCCAGCGCTTCTGCGACTGCCCAATTCCCTCCTATCAAAACCATTGGAGCTCCTTCACGACCTGAGATGTGAGGGCAGCTATTGTTGCCGGTGGCGATGCTGTGCTTCAGCACCATTGTAAGGTGTCTCAGCGTATTTCGCAACGAGTCCGTCAGCATGCCGGCAGCGGAGACAAGCTGTTGCATCCCGTGACTCGCGGCCAGCGCCTCCACGGCCAGTGTCGCCAGCCGGATAGCGTCGGTGAAGTTCACGTCAAGGATGTTGCCGACGTGCGTCACACCAGTGCCCACCAGGCGCTCTAAGGCAGCCTTGACTTGCGTAGGACTCTGCTCTACGTCTCCACTGCCATTGCTCTTGCTTGGCGAGGTAAACTGATAGGCTAGCCCGTCCGCGCTCGGAGCATAGACATGCTTCAGCCACGCCATCTGCTGTGGTAGCTCCCGCGCGCGCCGTCGAGCCGCCTCAGAGCAGTTCGTACTCTTCAGGAACTTCTTGAACCACTTCCTCTTCCTGGCTGGTGACTGCGAGGACACCGTGGCGTCGACGTAAAGCGAATAGGGGCCGTACTGCAGCTGCAGTTGTCGCAGGAGGCGACTCCGTGCCAGCAGACCTGGGTAGGAGCCGTGCTGCAAGTACAGCTCACACGGTGCTGAGGGTGACGACGGCGATTTCGTAAGCGTTGGTGTGGCAGCTCGCGACACGATGTGGAGCGGCGAGCAGTGGAGGAGGGAGTGGCAAACCTGCACCGCGGCACCGCTCAGGTGAAGCACGTAAAGCACACTCCCGCGCTGCAGAAGCAGAATCGGGTTAGCTGCTGCTGCCGCCATCGCCGTATGCTCAGACGATGTCTTCGATTCCTCACCCTCCTCTACCTCCATCCCAGACCAGGCAGGTGGCCAGACCCACTGCATAAGAGGAATGGATGCATACGCGGTGCTGGGATAGGCCACTGTGTCCACCCAGGTTCGGTAGCGGCGCAGCAATGGGGAAGCCTGCACGTCGTCTAGGCCAAGCGCCGTTGTCGCTGTCCTTGCCTTCCTTTCAGTCGGGCTGCGGTGCCACATCGACGATGGCGTTGACTCGCGTATGCTGCCCCTGTCTCCGCTGGCGTCTTGACCGCTGGGCTCGCTTTCCTCCGCTTGCTGCGTGACAGCCGCAGTGACGCACATCAGCTCGTCCCACTGACGATAGAGGTATACCTTCACGGGCTGCAGAGTGGCGGACACTCGAGCAATCCCGCGACGCCCCGCCAGTGGAAACAGTGCAAGGGCAACGCCAAAGCGGCGCGAGGCGACGGCCACCTGCAAGGCAGGTTCGCCGTGGTCGTTCACCATCACCGCGCTGAGCTGCACAGCACTTAAGAGAGTACAGCTCAAAGACTCCGCCGTGTTGTCACCCTTCCAGTTGTTCATCTCAGCAGCCGCGTGGGGGACGAGGCGCAGGTACTGTCGACCGTTGCCGCGCGGTTCTGAGGCGCGGGCTGCGGTCGCCTCGCCGGCAAAGAGATGGCCCCTCCCATTCCGTTTGTTCAAGCGGCTGGCGAAGTTGTAGGCGTCGTTGATAATCTCAGCGTTGAAGCCGCCCTCCCTGCTGCTGCCCGTTTCAACTGTAGCCAACACCAGCACCTTGCGATCGGCGTAGTATAGAAAGAGTCGCGCGACAACAGCGGCGTCGACATCCATGAGCGCGTCGTCAACCGTCTTGTACAAAGCGGGGAGGCCCGCTGTGACCGCCGAGGACTCGGTGCAGCCGCCTTTTGTCAGAACGCTGCTGAGCGCAAAGACCTGTGAGGGGTTGGATGCGAGGAGTTCGTCCATCTGGACCAGCTCCGGTGGCCTCCACAGTAGTTGCTGCGATTCTGCCGAGACGTAGAAGGACTGCATCGTCAGCTGCAACGACTGCGGCGGCGGTAGCGGAGAGCCCAACGTCGCAGACACAGATACGGTAGCGGTGGTCGGAGAGTAGGGGAACACGGGGGCCCACAGGCCCCACACGCACGGCACCATGCCATCGTTGCTCAGCTGAAAGGTGCAGCTCAGCAGCTGCTTCGTCATTCGCCCAACATATGGAAGCTCAAACTCAAATTGTGGAATCGGCAGGGTTTGCACCTGCGCGTGGTGGACAGCATTTTGCAGCGTGCGCTTCAACTCCGTCGGCAGGGTCAATGAGGGCGTGAAGGCGCCGCAGCCATCGCTGCTGCCGTTGCAACAGCTAGCTTTTGCCGTGCTGTACAAACGGCGCAGCTCACACCTGTCCGCGGGCAGACACACCATGGCCACACGGAGTTGCGCGTTACGCTGGGCTTGTGCTGCTCTCACTGTGTCACTCACGCTAGTATCGTTGCCGTCCTGCACAACGCTGTCCACATACTGCAGCCCGGCAATGACGAAGGGGTAGTCGGAGTAGGCGCTTTCTTCACGACTGCCCACGAAGTAGAAGCCGTGCTCGAGGCGGCACAGCGCGGGAGCCGCGGATTCGCACAGAACCCGTGCGATGGTCACGTTCACGCTTTCCTGAGCCGCGAGTTGTGCCAGGATTGCGGAGGCGCCGTTACTAGCGGTTGTGGGAGTAGCAGGAGCCGCCGTGTGCTGCGGTGTCAGGCACAATCGAATCGAAATGCAGCGGCTGCTTACCGTTTCCGTGTCAGCGAGGAGGGATAGGTGGAGGGTGCTGTGCTGTGCACCATCCACCGGCTCCCGCTCGGCATGGTTGGCATCTGCACTGTCGGCCGCATCGGTCTGTGGGATGGGCAGCGGCCGTGTGAGACCGGTCAACCGCGAGAACACCAGCGTTTGTGGGTCCTCGCTGTGGTAGGCCGGCAGGCACGGCGCAAAGACTCCGCTGAGCACCGATCCTCTGCCCCAGAGCGGCAGAACGTGAGGCAAGCTTGCGCAGGGAAGCCCGCTGGCCGTTGGCGGAATCAGCCACCAATCGCCCTGCTGCACACAGCTACTGCAGCGGTTATGAGTGGCGTCTTTACCTGTTTCGGGTGAAGCGCGCGCCCCCATCGTGCGGGGTGGGAGCAGTCGGCGACTCCGCACCGACGGCACCTCCATGCTGGCTGCGATGAGATCGTTGCATGACAGCTCCAACAAAGTGCGATCGCTCTGGAGGACGAAGAGGGTGTCCGGGGAGGCCAGCCACGTCCACGCGCGCACAAAGCACACTTGACTGTGAGCCGCGGTTGAGCTGAGTGCTGGGCTCGGTGGGACGCCCATCTCCGGCGCTGTGTAAAAAGCCCGATCCACCGCCACCGTCCCCGCCTGCGCAGCTGCCTCGCCGGTGGACGCCGGGTGGGTGCACACAAGCCGCAGCCGGGTAGAGGACAGGAGGAGGATCTGCACATTGCGACTGCCCCACGCCCGTCGCTTCGACGGGGAGGCGCGGGCTGATGGCGAGGTGCGCGCCAGCACGGCGGCGGATGGGAGGAGATGGGCATCGAGCAGCGGCGCCGGCGGCGTGGCCGACGACGGGCCTGCGGAGCCCCTCAAAGCGGTGGAGGACAGCGACGAATGAAAGAGTACCAACTGCGCCTTAAGTGGCGCGGCGCCGCTCTCGTCGCCGTCCACGGCAAACACCTGCACCTCTGCCCGGTTAAGCAACAACAGAAGGAGAGGGGCAAAGGGATGGGCACGAATGCTCAGGCTGGTGCGCGCCGGCGGTGCTGTCGACGAGGAGTGGGCTGGGTCTCGCAGTTTACGCCGATCCTGCGAAACGGCTTTGATCAAGTAGGCACCACCACCCGCGACCAAGCCGCTCGACGTGGCGGCGGCAAAGGGATTTGTGTAACCCAGGTGCAAGACGTAGGCGAGTGGCTCGTTGCAGTGGTCTAGCGCGTTGCACTCCGGTCCTCGGCCGCTGTCTACATCGCTTTTGCCGAGCGCAGCTGACGCCGCTTGAACGGCACTTCGGTGTGCCACCGTTATGAAAAGCAGCGCGCCAAAGGTCTCGACTTGTGTGGGGACGAGTTTTGAGTGCAGCGGTGATGTGGCGCTGGCCGCGGACGCCAGACCGCCGCTGTCCTTCGCCTTCCCCGATGATCGACTACTCTGCGCAGCGCTGCGCGCTGCCGCCGACGCGCACCAGCGCACGAGCACCACTTCCGATTTGATGTCCACCACGAAGATGTCATTGGCGTTAGTGACTACGTAGAGAAGATGTCGCGCGACCGACGGCAGCGACGATGACAACGACGCCAGCTCGGCCAGCTTGGGCCGCACCAGCTCCCGCAGGAGGTCATCTTCTCTTCCGCGCAGGAAGCCGCAGTGCAGAATGGCGTGTCCACCAGCGGCTGCAGAGGAGGAGCCGATGGGGGCGAAGGACAGCACTTTCAACGGGTGGTCAGGCGGCGCGACCGCCACGGCGCCTCCGCTACTTCCGCTGGTATGACGGCGTGTGCCTGTGGAGTGCGTATTGCTGGTGGGGCGTCCGATCATCGCTTGATCAAACCGCAGTTGATCTTGCCGCGCGGCATCCATCTCCACTAGCCACGAGAGAGCATCCGTGCTACAGGTGTAGAGGCAGACTTCGCCAGAGCTCAGCCCAACAGCTTGAAAAGGCTCAACAGGGTGCAGGCCAATGCACGTGATGTAGGCAGAGGCAGCTGGGCTGGCATGTGAGGGTACGTAGGTAAACGGCGACGCGCTTGGCGACGCCGCTGCGTAGATGTCCGATAGATTCACGTCTTCCATGCTAGAAGAAAGGCGTTAAAGGGGGCCACGCAGGCTATCAATCTATATCAAAAGCTTTTGCTGCTACAAGAGGCGTCGGAGCAAAACTTCAGCAAATGGAGGATGCGCTAACAACACTCAACTCGCTAAAACCTTCGCAGGCCCGTGACTAGGAAGAAAAAAGAAGAAGAAGCCAGCGACCGCACCAGCGGCAACAAGGACGAATCCGCGCTGGACAACAGAGTTCGAAGCTGGAGAGCGCTCCTCCACCCCCCCTCCCCAAACGCAGTCGCTGTAGGCAGTTGCCGGAAACGTTATCAGAGAGGAAGAGAGAAGGAGGGAGGGCCCGGGCCGGGCAACCAAACATAAGTCAACTGATTACAAAGAAACGGAGAGGCGTGGGGTGGGCGTGTGGGTGGGGGGCTGCACTTCGCTGAGCTTCCGCCTCTTGAGTGACCATACGCACTTCGTATACAGAAAAGAATAAGGAGGAGGGGGGGGGAAGACTTAGGGGATGGGGTGGCGCCGGTACCCAAGCGGCTACCCGTCTTGTGTTTCCGCAGGCTCTTTGAAATTGCACGCTGCCCGACGAGGCCACCACAACGTCCACGCAGAAAAGATGGTTTCGAGGTGGGCGGGAGGGCCCCAATAACTTTGGCTTCGTTGCGTGCAAAGGGCTGTGAACCAACGCCACGGTTTGCGGACCGCACACACAGGCACCTCGTGGCTGTCACATGTTGCACCGCGACCGTGATGGTCATGCCTATGAAAGCTGTGGAGTAGAAGAAATAAAGTGACACACATGTCGCAACACGCACACACGCACAGGGAGTATTAGCCGTAAAACGCAGCCAGCAACAACAACACATCACAACTTCAAATTCGGCCCACGCTGTCCAACGTTAAAAGAGGGCTGTCGTAGAAGGAGGGCCCCGGTGGACCCGGGACAGAGCGCCTGGGCACCGCCAACGGATGGAAGAAGATAAACGCAGCGGGTTAACAAACAAACGAAAAACAGAGAATAAATCAGTGAAGCGACTTCTGAAGTTCACTTAGGGATTCGGGTTGATGGAGGAGAGGCTAAGGTCTTGCGTCAACGAGGTCTGATTCTGGTATCGCTCAGCGGCTGTCCCGCGAGCACCGCCACCACCACGGTGCCGACGAGAGGACGACGACGACAAACCTTGGGCCAGTGCCTCTCGCGCCATCTCCTTCTCTGCCTCTGACTGCAGCAGTGCCTTTTCCAGCTTCTCCACTGCGCTGATCATTTGCTTGTTGTCTGCCAGGAACTGGTCCCGCTGCGTCCTGCATGCTTGCAGGGATGCCTGCATTTCACTCAGCGCGTTCTTCTCACCCTCCAAGTCTGACGAGATTTGCCGATGCTGCTGAAGAAGTTCGTCGTGCGTTGCCGTCATCTCCAGCAGCTGCGCCTCTAGCAACACAATGGCTGCCTTTCGGTCGCGACTCTCGGCCTCCGACGCCGCAAGCTGCTCTTCGGCTCGAAGAACCTGAGCTGTGGCTTCCGCTCGCCGCTTCTCCGTCTCCGCCTCCTTCCTCATAGCCGTCTCCACCTGCTCCTTCAGCTTCTTCTTCTCTTCCTCTGCGTCCGTCAGACTGCAGCGCAGCGCGTCTAATCGCGCCTGCATCTCAGCCATTTGGCTTGAGAAGTTTGTGCACGCCGTCAGCCCGTATCTGCGGGCTGCCAGACTTATTGGGTCCGCGCTCATCACCTCCAGCTGTCGCCGCAGATCCTCCTCGCGCGCCTTCCACGCCGCCTCTGCGTCCCGCATGACCGCCAGATCCTTCGCCTGCGCCTCCATGCGGGCGGTCAGGTAGTGCACGCGGTGCCGCAGCGCCGTCAACGACGCGTCCTCTACGCTGAAAAAAGCATCAATGCTTTCCAGCGTCGGTGAAGTGCCACCAGCTGGGCTCTCCGGCGAGCTCGCACTGCTGTGATGACCTTCAGCGTTATCAAAACGATCCAGACTGACGTCTTGCAGCTCCGCCAGACGGGCGACGGCGTCTTGAAGACGCACCTCCGCGGCCTGTCGGTCCTGCACCGCTTCCCGCGCGCTGAGATCGCGCTGCCGCAGCTCGTCCTGCGTGTGGGCAAGATCCTGCTTCACTTCGGCCAGCGCCATCTGCAGCCGAGTTGTGGTCTGCGAGAGGTGCTGCACCAGCTGTGCGTTGGCCTGCACGACGCTGTTGTCCGGGTAAAGGCGACGCAGCAGCGCCTGCACGTCATCACGCATCAGCGTCTGATCCTTCAGCTCATCTATCGTCTCCTCTCGCTGACGTATAATCTGAGCCTTCTCCTGCAGTTCTCTACGCAGTAGTGCGATGGCGTTTTCAAGGCCTGCAGCATGCTGTTTCACGTCTGAGAGCTGCGCGTGTAGCTCACGGTAGCGACTCTCCTCGGCGACGAGCAGCTGCTCACGCCGGCGTGCGACCTCCTCCAGCTGCCCACACTGAACCTTGGATTGCAGTTGTTGTGCTTCCAGCTGCGCCTGCTGCGCGGAAATCTTTTCCTGAAGCGCATGGTGCGCCGTCAGCGCGCTGCTCAGCTGCGTGTTCCGATCTTCCAGTTCGTCAGTGGTGCTCTTGAGGGCATCCGCAACGGATTCATGGATGCTTCGCGGGATCATCCCCTGGATCTGCTTCTCCAGAGTTTCCTTCGCCGCCACCGCTTCGTCACGCGCGGTCTCCAAGGCCCACATTCGCTCCAGCATCGCCGTGTGCTTCAGCTTCTCCGCATCCAGTTCCTCCTGCACCGTGCGGTGGGTCGCCTGACTGAAGGCCAGCTGTTGCTGCAGCTCACGGAACACGTCGAGCGTCATGTCTTCGTCCATGTAGTCTTCACTCTCCGCCTCACTCCTGTCGCTCTGCTGGCTGCTCACACAATCGGTGCGCTCGTCGACATCGTCGTTCTCAGTACGATGGCTCTGCGTGTGACGCAGCCGCGGCTGCGGACTGCCGGGCACGGTGGCAGAGGGCAAAGACATGGGTGGCAGGGGTGGAGTTCGGTGCACCGGTGAGCCAGGCTGTGAGGGGAGCCGGAAGCTTGCTGCCGCGGCTGTGTTCTGCGTGCTGCTGCAGTCGTCCAGGTCTTGCCCGGTATGACTCAGCCCACGGGCCACGGCATCCACACCCACGTACGCCTGTCGAACGCGCAGCGCTTTGATGAGGCGTCGTTTGCGCTCCAGCTTTAGCAGCAATCTAGCCATGCGCTCCTTCTGCTGATGCTGGCGGGCCTCCTGCCGTGCCTGCGCCGCCTGGTAGACGTGAAGCAATGTGCCGTCCTTCTTCGCAGCGGTCTGCAGCAACGAGTTCAGCTGCTGCAGCAGTGCAACCTGATCATCTACACGGAGCTCGTCGTCGCGACGATGGGGCAGCGCCATGACCGCCTGCAATGCGTTGGGCTCCGTCGTTGTCATCACGGCGCTGGAAGAGGCGCTCTCTGCCTCTGATCGTGTACGCTGAAAAGGTGAGGCACGCAGCGAAGACGACACCAAAGTCTCCGCACCGCCGCTGCTGCTGCTGTTGCTGTTGCTGTGACAGCTGTGTCTTGAGGACGCCAGGGCCATCTGAGAGGTCTGCAGGGCCCGCACGAGTGTCTCCTGCACCTCTGTCCACGTCTCTTTCACCGCCTTCTGCATCTCCTGCTGCTGTCCTGCCGCGTTGAGAGCCACCTCAGCCAGCGTCGCGGACTGACGGACGCAGAGCTGCAGAAGACTCCGCAGACACACGGCCATCGCACGCGAAGGGGCAGACGAAACGGCTGGTGCTGCCGCCATGGCACTTGCCTCCCCTCTATCGGCCGAGGCAGCTGCAATAGGATCGACGGCAGCTCCTGTGCTGAGTGTATGTGCATGCACGGCGTGGTCTGCTTCCCGCTGAGCGGCCAGCGCGCGCAGGAGGGCACGGGAGACATCGGTGTCCACGGCGGTCAGACGCACCTCGTGGCGGCGCACCAGCGCGTCCACCATGCGGGCGACTGCTTCATTCGCTGATTCCAGGAACCACGGCTCGACAGCAGATGCAGCATCAACGCTCTGGGTCGTCTTTTCCTCTGCCTGCGAAGCCTCTGAGTCCGTTGAGGACGCGTCGGTGTGGGCTGCATGCTCACTGTGTACAAGCCCGGCGGAGCCACGACCTTGCCCGTGCGTGTCGGCGACCGTGACGTTTTCATTGGTGGCCTCAGCGTTAGATAAGCGCTCGCCTACGTCTTCACGGTCACGCTTGCGAGAGGGCATCTCGGCTGAGCGTCGCTGAAGGGTAGCTGCAGTCGCCGCGTGTTGCAACAACGCTGCCGTAGGCGTTGTCAGCGAAGCAGGAAGCGCTTGACTGCTTTCAGAAGCGTGGGCGGTGCTGTGCGCTCTCTCCTTGTTGAGTGATGCTTGCCGCTGCTGCTGCTGCTCCGCCGCTTCTGCGCGTTGCGTAGCTTCATAGAGCTGCTTCACGAGTTCCTGGTTGCGTACGACGAGCTCAGAGACGGAGTTCACGCTGAAGCGATCCAGTGACTCGTCCTTGTCCAGTGTCTCCAGCAGGCAAAGCAGCTGCGGGTCCTGGTTGACGTCGTCCTCGCTGGCCACAACAGACGGTGGAGCAGAAGGCACACTGACCCGACCCTCACCGTCTTGCAGCGTAGAAAGGTATGCCTTGCCTACAAGCCGGGTGACGGTACCCGTAAGAGGGTCCAGCGTGGAGAAGGAGGGCGGCTGCCCCAGTGCCAAACCACTGAGCTGATCGCTGGCTGGTAGACGTGGCTTGCATGCAGGGTCCACTTCAAGAGTGGCGCTGCCCAGCTGGCGCAGCGAGGTCTTCCGCGAGCGGTGTGACAAGTAACGGTGATGGGGGGAGCTCGAGGATGCCGCAGAGAGCAACGCGGAGGGCACAGAGACGTGCGAGGCGCTGTAGGTATTGAGTCGCTGCTGAAGCCCTTCCTCGATTTCGGTGGGGGAGTGCATGAACGACACGTCTGCGGAAGCGCCTGGCATGTGCAAGAGCTGCTGTATGTCGGAGGACGAAGGATGGTCGTACACGACAGCCGTGTTGAGCGACGTGCCCACGCCCGCCGCGCACGTCGTCGACTGCTGGATGGAGGTGGCTTCCGGTGAACATACCGCGTTCCTTGACGCGTTCACCGCGGGCCACATGGAGGCTAGCCAGTTGCTGCGCCGTGATGAGGTGCTCGGCAGCGACTTCAGGATACTTGACGACGCCATGCTGTGATCGTGAGTCCTGCTGCTGCTGCTGCTCGTGGCGGTGGCCCGAGGCGCTTCGATCAACTGCGGGGACGTACCTTGCTGCTGCTGGTGTGCGGCACTCTCTTTCAGATGACGGCACGCGCGTGCGCTACATTCCACCTTCACCAGCAGCGAGGCGACTTGCTGAGAGAGAACGCTGTTGCGGTACACCATCGACTGTGCATCTGCACGCAACGCATCGCCCTCCTCCTTGAGGGCAGCTGCATAGGCCACGCTGGCGTCACGTGCCGCTTTCAGCTCCCTCACTTCCGCCTCTGCCTTCGCGAGCTGCTCGTGCAGATGACGGCTGTTGGCAGCGATGGTGGCCTGCTCCTCCAACTCACGAATCGCTATGTCCCACACCGGGCCCTTACGCACCGCTTCTCCTCTATCATTTTCATTGGTGCTGGTTGACGGCGCTGCTGCGGCGCCCTCCAGAACCGGTGATGCTGCTGTTGCGCCGGTCGCACGCGACAGTTCTGTGATCTGCTGTCGCTCCACTAACGCCACCAGCGTCTCTGCCTCCGCCACCTGCTTGGCAAGCTGCAGCTCCAGCAGCGCACATTGATGCTCTGCCTCTTCCCGCGCTGCTACCACGGCGCAGTGAGCTTCGAGATCCACCGTTGTGGCCCGCAGCTGCTCGACCTCGCGCCGCAGGGCCGCGTTTTCCTGTGTTGCAGAGAGCAAGCTGGCTTGCAGAGAGGACGCGTTCCGGCGCCACTCGTCGCGCTCGCGCTGAAGCACTTCGATGGTGCCGCGCCCGCCGAGGTACGCGACGATGAGTTCATCTGCTGACATCAGCTGCGCTGCTGACTCCGCCGAAGCACGATTGCTGCTACTCATGCCGAGGTCACGATGCGCTTGAATTGGGGTCTCCCCACTGCTTGCTTTGCTTTCAGGTGACAGCGGAGCGCTATCACTGTCGCACTGTTCCTGCTCCTCCTCCCCTACGGCTTCCTCGTTTCCTCCTCCCGTCGCACTGCGCTGCGCATCGGACGGGGGCGAAGCCAACAGCGTGGACGACATCGATTCATGAGCGTGGAGAGCCGCCCGCAGGTCCACGCGCAGCACCCGCTGCAGATCCTTCGTAATGGTGTCCTCCAACGCCTTCTGTACACTCTGCATCCGTGTCGCCTGGCTCGTTAGCTGTGCCTCTAACGCCTCGTTGTGCGCGACGAGGGCCCGGATCTGGGTGCCGTGCTGGCGGATGGTGTGGTGTAGCGTTTCCTCCATCGCCACAACAGCATCGTCGATGAGCTGCTCTACAAGCTTCACTTGGAGGGCCGTGCTGAAGCGGTTCAGCGCTGCTGCGGCGTGCTCCTCGGACAGACGGAGGCTCTCCGCCACCACCTCTTCGGAAACGGTGTCCTCTTCCCCTGTTGCTCTTGTCGGATTGCCAGGCGCGGTTGTGGAGACACCGGTAAAGCTCTGCTGAACGAGGCCGCTCTCAGGTAGTCGCTGATGCGCTCGCTGTGCTCGTTCTTCTTCGTTGTCGTCATCCCACGTCTCGGAGGCAGCGTCGACCACGGCGGCTGGGGTGCCGGGTCCTGCGACGCTCCCCCCGGCCACTGGAAGGTCCGGGTAGGGGTACGAAGGGGGAGAAGGTAAAGAGAGGGAGGCGGACCATGCAGAGGTGGGGGAGACTGATAACGGCTGTTGCGGGAGCTCCGGCATCGCCAGCGGGGCGTCCACCGATTCCTGCATTTTGCGTCCCTCGACCGCCGTGTCTGCGTGCTCGTGCGTGCTGTGATAGATGCCGTGGCCGCGCGTCTCTGTTCCCTGTACTTCTCCGCCCTTCTCCGCTGCATGTTCTTCGTCTTGAAGAAGCACAGACGGCTCACTCTGGCTGAGAGGAGAATCAAGTGGGGTGGGGGAGTCCTCCGCTTCGTTCCCCGAGGCTTCTGCTGAGGTGCTGATGCCGGAGGGTGCAGCGGACGCGGAAGAGGACAGCGGTGGAGGCGGGAGAGCTGCGATATCGTCCTCTGTTAGAATGGGCAGCGGCAGCGGCAGTGAGGGCGACCGTGCTGCCGGGGGCCCACCCTGCGAGTGCGGCGAAGGTGTGCGGGACATACGTTGATATGAAGAAGAGGTGTGTGTGTGTGTGTGGGGGGGAAGACGCTCGTTAACGCGATACCCGTTTCTTCCTTTTCCTTTTAATTTATGGAGCTAAACGGCCTTTAAAGCGACTGAAGGTGTGGCGCCGCACCGTTCCTGCTGTCTGACCAGATCGACTGCGTATCTGTACGCTGACAACACGAACTCCCTCCGAAGCCTTCCCGTCTTCTTCTAATTTCTTTTCGTGCTTACGTGTTAAATGGGATGCGCTACCCGGTGAAAGCAACGACGGCGAGAGCCAAACACGCCGCCCCAACAGCCTTTGATGCACCCTGATTAGGAAGAGAGAAAACCCACCCCTTCCCGTGGTGTGATGAGCGGCTGCCTTTGCAGGGGTCTCTTTTGTGGGCTTTCGTGTTGTTTGGCGCGGCGGCTTCTGCCCTTCTCCTTTAACAAATTTTCTATCGGTGCTCTTCTTTGTTATGTTGGCGGCTTCTTTCTGGCTGTGGTGAGACGCGGCGCAGATGGCGCCACAGACGGCGGATGATGCCGGTAGAGGTTGAGGGAGGGCGGAGAGGGGAGGAGGCCCATCGAAAGTCAGCGAGGGGGGAGCACGACGTGGGGCGGTGGTGGCGGTACAGGCAAGCAACCCAAAGGGGCTTACAGTGCGTCCTTTCTACGCAGCTGCTCGCGTTGCTGCGAGCGCGTTACGTGCCACCACCACATCCCCGACCACGAAGAACTATAAGAATAAGAAAACATGATAGTGGAGAAGCGGATCTTGTAAGGGGTGCCCGCGCAAGGGACGAAAGCGTGGGCGTCAGCGTCATACGCGTAAGCGCGTGCCCAAGACCTCGAAGGCACCACCATCACCACGACGACCACCACTCGTATGTTGCTTCACGGTATCCTTCCTTCGTTACCCCGTTAATAGGCTTTCAACAACAAACAACACAAAGAGAGAACAAACAGGCGAAATCATAATAATTAGGTACCGTTGCCAACCAACGCGTTAACGCCTCAACCCCAACGAACGGCCGGAGCCCGCGAGCACCGAAGCGCGACAACAACAACAACAACAAGCAGCAACAAGAGGCCTTCATCCTTCACCCACAGCCAACACAGCATCCCCTCGTCCACGCGACGCCCACCCCACCCCCGTTGAAGAACGAGCGAGATCGAAACATTGACTTGCCCCCTTCTATGACCTCGACGTATGCGTTACTTACTGCCCCAGGGTGTATAGGAAGCTGTAGTGCTGCATGGAGAGGTAGTGGATCACGTAGAAGGACGCACACGACCCGAGAAGAGGGATGCGATTCAGAAATCCCTTCACAAAGTGGCGGACGATGAATTGCTTCAGCACCGCCGAGAAGAAGGGGTCACGCAGAAACCCGTAGAAGATGTTGCGCTGCGCCTGCTGAACACGCATGCGGTCACGCGACACAACCGGCGGGTCCTGTACGGGGCCGATAGCTTTCCGTCGGGTCGCCGCGGGGCCCACTGCGTCGCCTGCCGCTGCCACGGCCTCCGCGTCCTCGCCTTCGTGCTCGTCGGTCTCCCCGTTGCCCGCAGGAGCCTCAGCCGTCACCACTTCGCCACCTTCACTCTCCGCGCTTTCGTTGATGTATACCACCGGCACCCGCTTCTGCCGCACCAGGCCAGCGAGGAAGGCGACGAGCAGGTCGCAGCCGGCCATGACGCCCCAACCACGCCAGCTGCACATCAAGCTCTGCTCGGGTGCAGCGGACACGGCCATGTGCAGGGCGGCCAGTGGGTCGGGGAGGGACGGTGGTGGGGGGGCGGGCTGCCCGGCTGCGGCCGCGTCCTTTGATGCCTTGGCGGCCTCGGCAGCCGCCTTCGCCGTGGCGGCCTGCTCTGCGCGCGTCATCACCGGCGGCAGCTTCGCGATGGACGCTGCCGTCTCCTCTGGCAGTTGCAGGAAGGCGCGCCGTGCCACCGCTACCATTACCAGCGGGCGGAGCAGCAGGTAGAGGTCGAGTATCATGCCCAGCACGTCCACCCAGGTGAAGGGGATCATTTCGCCATTCTCCACCTCGTCCGCATCCACGTCTTCGCCCCGCAGAAACGAGACGCGCTTTTCATCGCCGGCATCGTTGGAGGCACCGTTGCCGCTGAAGACGTGGCGGTGCTCGTGTCGGCGGTCGGAGGCGACGCGTGGGATGACGAGGCGGGTGTTGTTGGGGCCCACCACCGCCCCACGCAGGCTGCTGCTTCCGTATTCCAACCCCGCAAAGCCCGCCACGTCAACTCCACTCCCGCCGTTCACGCCGCTGCCCCCTGCTGCAAAGCTCGCTGTGAGCGAGGCGCCGTCTTTACCCGCGCTGCCGTGCACGCGGCGGCGACGACCGCCGAGGGTTATGAAGTGGCGGAGGGCACGGCGCAGCGACACCTTCAGAGACTCCCACAGCCACGGAACCAAAAACAGCTGCCGGTGCACGCAGGTCTTGAGTGTGCACTTGATCGCCTCGAGCAGCAGAAGTCCGTTCCACGTGCTGCGGTGGCCCGCGTACTTGCGGCTGATGAGCTCCATCAGGCACTCTACCTCCTGGATGGCTTGCAGAACGAAGGAGAGGATGTCCGTCTTGGTCGTGTGATGCGAACCGGTGGCGATGATGGCGACGTTGGAGAGAGAGTGCACCTTGCAGAACGTGAAGCACGCCTCGGAGTTAATGAGGTTTGTCGGGTTCGACACAAACAGCGTGAAGGTGCGTGACATCTGCTCTAAGCTGGCCGCGTTTTCTGGGTTGGCACGTACCCACTGGAAGTACCAGCGCAGGGGGTCCAGCAGCTTTCCAACTGGTAGACCTGCCCCTCGCGTCCGTCGAGCCGCTGACGACGTGGCCGTCGGCGGTGACGTAGTGGTGACAATTTCCATCGACATCCTGTGTGAGGGGATCTGAGATGGGAGGGGAGTGGGGCGTGAGTGGGGAAGGGTACGCGCGAAGAGCTTCAGAGATGTTTCGCCAAGCAACGCGACAGGTGAGCACTCTGTGTATCTTTGACCGAGACAAGAAGGATTCTGTGTGAAGAGAGCCGAAGCCAAAGGAGCAGCAAAGAGCGCTGTCAGGAGTTTTAGTTACGATTGCTTATATCCACGTTGACCTATGCGTGCCCTTATAATATATAGATGGTGATGTGCGTATGCAGCAGCAACACCAATGCATCTTGTATGAGGGGGGAGGAAGAGAGAAAGAGAGCGAGAGAGCGTGGTGGCAAGGCCAACAGTGGTGATGGTGATGGTGATGGTGGTGGTGGCTGACATCCACCACATCGGGCCGCACGCGGGCCGGCTCCCGACTCGCTGAAAGGACGGACACGAGCCCAATGTCATAGCGCTAGAGGAAATGGATGGGGAGAGGGTGGGTGCGTGGTGGCGGAATCTGGGTTGAGAACAACAAATATAAGCCGCGAGTGAGAAGTGCTTTTGAGCGAAGGACGTTGCACTGTGATTTCACCTGCTGCATCTCTTTCGCCTTCCTTTACGCAGATGCGGACACGTGTACACGAACACAGAAGCAGATCGGCCAAGGGCAACAACAACAAATGTGTCCAGCAAAGCAGAAGTGGAAAACGCAGGGGCCTCGACTGACGGGGGAGAGCAGGCGTGCCGCACGCCGTGGCACACGACCAACGCTACCGCCCCTCTTCGCAGGCGATAATACAAACCACAAAACAGCAACAGCGAAGTTACTGCTTTGCTGCTTTAGCAAAGGCCACCGCCATCACGTAGGAGCTGGTCTGCATCCAACAACACCACCTCAAACTCAAAAGCCAAGGAACATACCTACGCCTTTACCCAGTGTGCGGCAGGCTTTGGACTCTGCTCCCTACGCTGATTAAACCGAGGTCTACACCGCCGTTCGCTGCTGGCGACACGTATTCGGTGCGCCAGATCGTGTGCAGCGAGCCAACTGTCATGCCGATCCCCAGGGCAGTGGCCATCACTAGTGCCGCCAGCAGCAGCCCGTACTCACGTGGTGGGAAGAGAGCTTGGGTGAAGTGTGATTCATCCACGAAAGGCATTACGCCAATCCAAAGGGCGTAGTAGACGAAGAAGGACGTGTTGCCTGCCAGCAACAGCGAGCCCAGGGCGCGATCTGTCATCATCTTTTAGGCTCTCCAGATTCTTTTTTTTGTTGAAATCTTCTTCGTCAAAAATAAGTTGAGCAAAAGGGACTAAAGGCCGTCGTACGTCGTTAGATGGCAAAAGTCGGTGTACCACAGGCGATGTGAAATCCGAGAAGATGGAGAGGGGGGTGGGGCGCACGGATGGGCTGGGGCAAGACACTTCCATGTGCCGCAGTAGAACGGAGGATGCGCCTACGACTGCACCGTAGTTGCCTGGACCACCTTCTGCAGTCTACGAGGTGATCGGGGGTGAGCGGGCATCAGGTGGCCGCCATCTGCGCATCACGCGCGTGGGCCGCGTCGCCCTTCCCTTAATACCAATCCACAACACCGTTGCAGGCAACGAGAAGATTCGCTTTTGATGTTCATTACTCCGGCCTTAAAGGACATCATAAGTATTAACAGAAAGGTATTGATGTTAAACACTCGTACGAGCACCACAGCTCCCTGCAGTCTTGCTTTAATTTTCTGGGAAGGGGGTGGCCGAATGGAGAGGGTCGTGGAGATCTGCGCCAGCAAATGCCTGCCCGCCCCCCACCCCTCTATCACTCCAAAGATGGCACTGCTGTGCTTAGAGGTCGAAGTGCGCTCGCGAGGAGTTATCCTTCACGTGTGCGTGTGGGTGAGACGCACCCCACGCAACATAAGGGAGAAGCCATGATGGAGAGGGTTAGCGGCGTTTACTGCGCTGGAACCGACTTTAAAAATTCGTAGGGGTTCTCCTTTCCGTCCCCGGCCGCGACAGAGGCGGCTTCCGCACTGACGCCGAGCGCGTGAAGCACGTTGCCGTACGCGGCTTCCGCACACTGCAGGTAGTGGCTGTCGTACATGAAGTTTGGCAGCAGCGACGGCACTTGCACCATGCGGAAGTGCTCCGAATTGCGGCACTGCTCCTCCACCCGTCCGGCGCAAGTCACTGGAGACGACGGGCACACGCCGTCCTCCTCTGCTACACCGGTGTTGTCCTCAGCTGTACCAGCGGCAGCCGCATCCGTGGCGTTCGAGAAGTTCTTGCGCAGGAGGTGCTGCCGGTCGTGCTCGTTCGCGTGGCGCAGCTTTGTTGACTCCATCCAGCCGAAGAGGTGCGTCCACCGCGTCTCGCTCGGCAGTTCCACCGCCTCAGGTACGAGGCCACGCCGCGCCACCTCCGCGCTGTCGATCGTGAAGGCTGCGGCAAAGACAAGATCGTCTTCTGGAATACGGTAGGCACCGACAGAAGCAGCTTCTGCGGATTTGATGAAGAAGCGCTGCACGTAGGCGTAGAGCTGCTCCTGTGGCAGCTGCTCCGCGTCCGCAGTGAAGTGCACCACGCAGGGGTCCCCGCCCCCTGCTGTCTCCCCCAACGGCGCCTGATCGCAGGCAAAGGACTGCTGCATCACCCAAACCACCGCCTGCGTCTTGGGCTCCCGCACCAGGGCTGTCAACACCGGTGCTGCAGCAGTGTAATCGCAACTCTCATCTACTTCAACCACCTTGTTCACACTTAGGGCTTGCCAGGAGAAGAGCGGCACCGTCTTAGTGGCAAGCACCACGCGGCTGAAGCGAACATCAGACGTAGGTAGAACAGAGGAGCTTTGCGGCGAGTCTATGGCCACCAGCGACGCGGCAGAGGCACCTGCAGCCTCCAGCGGGATCAGCGGGGTGCGACCGCGCTCGTGCTCCCGCAGCACGTCAAAGTACCAGTCCTGCACGCTGTAGGTGAGGTAGGACGAGGCCAGCTCGGTAGGAGCCACGATGACCTTCGCGGGCACCCACTGTCCGTTGCTCAACACCGCGTATTGCGTTTCTTTTTCTTCGTCCACGGCTACCCCGCGCAGGCTGCGACGGAGCACAAAGACGCCACTCCACACGGCGGACACGCGGCACATGCTCTGCGGCACCTCGGCAGCGCCGTAGGACGTGGCCAGATAGGGTGACTTGCCGTTGAAGGCTCCTGTGGAGAGTAGTAGGTCGCGCTCCATCTCGACCGACTGCACGAGGCGGGGCTGCTGCTGCTGCTGCACACCGGCCGCTTCCCTTAGCCTCGGCAGAACGTCCATCATGCCCATCAGCGACACCACATCAAGAGTGACACCGGTAAGGGCATACTTCTTCTCCAGCAGCTCCCGAAGGGTGATGCTTGGGTCCGCCTCTGCCTCCTTCGCAAACATCTCTTCGGCCTGTGCCGCCGCCGCCTCCGCTGCAGCAGAGGTGTTGGCGTAGGTCGGATCGTCTGCGGGGTTGGCGGTCTTGGCGTGCAGCTGCTCCGCGAGCGAGGCCTCGATGTCCTTCACAAAGCGCATCATGCGGCGCTTATCAGAAAGGCTGATCGACGTATTTCCAAAGACGCTCGCCCGAGTAAGCGGGACCTCCATCGCTGTCGTGGAGGCGACATCGGCGTTTTCGTGTCGCAAGAAGAGAAAGCGCGAAACGTGCTGGCACTCTAGCGAAGTTGTCATGCCGGCCGCGGCGAGCTTGCGCAGCAGCGGGCCACGGGCTAGATAGGACATCGGTAGTAGATCAAACAAGTAACGGCGGCGACACGCAGTAGGGAGCTCAGACATACGGTTGATCGACACTACAGGGACAGACACAGGAGCCGTCGGCGCCACGGAAGAGGGGGTGGCGCGTGCCTCCAAATACTGCACGAAAGCCGCTTCTTCAAAGGTGGCCATCGCAGCGGCGTAGTGATCTTGTCCGTCGCAGTGTAGCACCTTCAGTCCACTCCGTGCGAGGGCGGCGGACAAAATCGACTGCACCATCCCCGTGCCCTGTATAACGACATCCACGCGCAGGCTCACGTCGAGCCCGTGCCCCGCCGCGTCGTAGCGACGGGTGATCTTGTAGCACTTGACCGGCTGACGCACCTCCGCTGGCCCGCGGTCGTCGGGGAACATCATCGGGTACTCCTGCTCGTCAATCCGCTCATACGCCAACCCGCGGCGCACACACTTGTCGAAGAACTCAAAGTCATGCAGCTGCTTGTAAGCGCGGTGGTGCGAGAAGACGCAGTAGCCGGCCGCTTGCGGGTTCTTCGCGAGCAGGGTCGCCAGCGAGTCCGCCAAGTCGTCGTTGCAGACGTGGTTAAACAGAATATCAGAGAGAATCACGATGTCGTAGCCCGCCCCGCCCGTCGTGTGCTGCAGCACCTTTTCAAGGTGCTCCTTCTTGCCCCATAGGAGCGGCTCGACTATGCAGCGCGTCTGCGCAGCAGCGCGCAGCTGCTCCGGCGTGGGCGTGCGGCTGTCCAGCGCCAAGCGCGCTTTCAACTGCTCCTCCATCTCCGCCTTCACATCTGCGTCCACATCACCAGGGGCACAATTCGCCTCAATGTTCAACGCAATGATGTCCAGCAGATCCGCATCGGGGTAGTCTGTTGCCACACACAGACGCGCTCCGTTTTTGTAAGCGGCGAGCGTAGGCACACCGAGACCCGCGCCGAGCTCAATCACGGCCTTGCCGCGCACGTCGATGAGGCGCTCGTCCATGCGCTTCACAATGTACTTCGCCGCATTCCACAGCTTGTGCCCCCACAGGCTGTGGCGCTTGTCGCGAAACTGGACTTCCACCGCTGGAGGCGCCAGTGCAACCAGACGCTCCCGGAGCTGCGCCAGCTCCGCAGGGGCGGCCTTGGCGGAAGTGATGTTGTCGAAGCGGTCCAATAAGGGTTCGAAGTAGTCGTAGGTGGTTCCCTCCGAGGCGAGGGCGAGGCGGTCGATGGAGAGTGTCTGCAGCGGGTACTCCGGCGCCTCCTCGACGCCACCAAATAAGTCCCCAAAGCCTTCGTCGTCTGACATGGTAGATGCTGTCTCCTGTTGTTTTCGTGAGGAGGGGGGGGGGGG
>LJSK01000087.1:54931-80359 GCA_001299535.1 Leptomonas seymouri
GGGGGGGGGGGGGGGAAGCGCCACCACCACTACAGAAGGGGGTAGGCGGCGATGTCTGCAGATGTGCCACGTAACTGTGCGGGTCCGACGAAGCGTCTTCTCACTCTTTGCCCAGTCTGTGCCACTTTCACTAAAATAAAAAAGCAATGTGATGTATGTTTGTATATCGATGGACAACCCGCCTGGGGGCACGCACTGAGACCTGTACGGGGTGGCGTGTTGGCGCTCGCACAGCAGCGGTGTGGGCCGTCGGATGTGCCGAGCGAGAAGAATGAAAGGGTGGTGGTGGGTGACAGGGGAGGATGGGACTGTGGGGGTGGCATACACCGCTTTGAGGGTCAAGTCCAATACCATGGAAGGTGCGCATACGCATGAGAGGGTATCACAGCAGCACAGCGGAGAATGGGGGGCGCCCCTCTCGTTGTTTGCTTGCTCAACGCTTCAGTAGCCGCTTTCAGACACACACACAAGGGTTCCTTTACAATGTGGCTGCAAACACGCGAAGCAGTGGCAACCTGCCTAAAGGATGCCGTCTTCTCTCTGCGGCTATGAGCTCTCTCGTAACTCTCCGAGATCCTCTCTAGCGCAAAGAACACACACACACATACCGAGGCTAGCGTTTACACGGAGAAGCTGGCGAGACGTCGGCCGTGCTACGCGACAACACATACACGGTGGATGTGTGCTGGCAGCCCAACTTCATCCCGTGCTTTGACGTCTGCGCGCGGCGCGGAGGCCTACATCCGAAAATCATTGCGCGCGGACAGACGTACACGCCCTGAGAGAGTGAAGCATTGGTGGCTTCAGTGGCGTCACTCCTCCCCTCTGAGGCTCGCGCCGCATGCAGGCATCAGGATGGACTTGAACTTCTCCTCCCATGCCTTCATACGAGCGGGGGGAGAGGAGCTGCTTCGGCGTGCATACTGCGGGGTGCGTGAATTGCCAAGTCGCATACGCCCCGGCGCCACCGCCACAGCATCGTCGTCCACGTCATGTGCTGAGCAGTCCGCGAGGAGAGAGGGTTGAACAACGCACACGGGAGATGCCGGCACCGACGACGAGGTCTGCAACGGGTAAGTGATGGCTGCGCCTGTCACGTGACTCTTCTCACCCCCCCACTCTCTTCTCTTCACCATTGACACATCAGCGTTGGCAGTGCGTGAGTGCAGTGCTCCGACTGGCGATGATTCTGGCTTCCCTGCGCTCTCCGGAGGCGAGTAGCTCAGAGAGCGACGGGGTGTAGCAGCATCTTCATCTATGCTTTGTGTACCTTGGCCTGGGATTGCCTCCACACTCTTCTTGAAGTTTCTGCTGTGGGTGTCGACTTCACGGTGGTGCAATGCATGCTGCGGGATAGCGGACTGCCGTGAAGAGCCGCTGCTCCGGCTTTGCAGAGATGCTTCGGGCGCCAACGGGGGCGAGCTGCCCGGACGCCCGTCCGTTGCAGCGGTGCCAGCACATCGAGCGGAGCCACTCATACGCCCTGCCCACGGTCTGCGCTGCGCAGCTGCCACTTCCGTCCGCATTTTCAAAGACACCGCCTCCACTGGCGTACTGTGGTTCTTCGCACCGTTCGCCGCGTTTTTCCGGTCGCTGTTCCTCACACTCAATTGCAGCACCTCCAGGCGACCCTTCAGCACGGCGCACTCCTGCGCGTAGGCGTCGCGCGCCTTCTCCACCGCGCCTACGCGAGCGCGCCACTGCGCTTCGCGCTCGGCATGGAGGGTGCACTCGTACTCCGCTGCGCTGACGCGCCGTGCAGCCTCCATCAACTCGACAGAAAGTTCTCTACGCACCTGCTCCAACTCCGCTTCATGCGCCTCTAGCGCAGCTTCGTAGTTCTTCTGCTTCTCCAAAAGGTCGCGCGTGCTATGTCCGGCAGCCTGAGGCTCGGTCACCGACGCTGTGTGGCGCGTCTTTTGCTGGGCCGCAGACGCTCGCCCTGCGCTGAGCTCACTCTCGTGCTTCTGTTCACGTTGCAGATCTGCTTGCCGGAGAGGGTCGAGGGACTCATGCGCGTCGTAGGATTTTGGCGGTGGCCGCTGCAGCTTCTCGTTTCCCCCCGGCTTGCTAGCTATGACAACGTCGTCCAAACAAGTTACAAGAAGGTGTTCTAAGAACTCTATAGCATTTCTCAAAGCTTCGAGCTGCCGCGCGAAGGTCTCTCCTATGAGCGACTCGACTTCAGATGCAGTGACGCTATGTTGTACCTCGTGCAGGGGGTGAAGGGAATTCATCAACTGCGTGATTAGTCGGTGGTGCTTCTCCTGCGCCCCGTGCGATGCGGTTTGATCAGACAGCTCCGGCGGTCTGCTGATGCCGTCTGCATTGAGTGCAGTACAGCAGTGCTGTAGCTCTGAGCTGTGCTCTAAACAACGGAGAAGTGCCTGCACAACGCTTTCGATGCGCGGCTGAACAATGGCAATAATCTTTCGCGCGACGCTCTCGCACGCTGCTTCGGTGGCCCCCATCAAAGAGTCCTTCATCGATTTGGTGTGAAGCGGCCTTGCCGCCGACGCAGCTGTCGTGTCCTTCATTTCTTGCTGCGCTACAGCAAGAGCAGCGGAAGGGGCAGAACTTCCTTTGGTGAGTTCACCCACCTGCTGCCGCAAACCACGAAGTCCTGCGTCGCCGTCATCCTCATCGATGGAGTTGTGCCCCCCCTCTTGTGAGGAAGCGGCGGAAGAGATCGACGACGGGTCCGAGCACGAAGGGGCGAGTATCGCTCGTGAAGATATCCGCTGCTGTCGTGCCTTCAGCAGTTGCTGCTGCAAGCGCCGCTGCTTGTCTAAGAGCTGCCGTATGACGACTTCCAACGCCTCCTGCGCAGCTGCGAAGTCCGCTGAGTACTTTTCTCTAATCGATCGTTCCCTCTGCAGGCTGCGGCCCTCCATCTGCAGCGCACGCTGCCGCCAGTACTGCAGCTGCTCCTCAAGTTCGAGGACGTGATAGTGCTCAACCACGGCGGCGCTGTGGGACGTGCCGCCTTCCATCACACGATGACCACCAAACGCGTTCTCTTCATTTGCGGCCCCTCTCACTTGAGGGGAGACTGAGGGCGTGTCGGCAGGACGACTAGTTGCGGCATGAATACCCGGTGCAGAGCGCTGTCGCCAGTGGGAGACGGGGATGTCGGGAGGCGATGCGGGGGAGGACGACGGCGGCAGCACCGCCGCATACAAATATTCCTCACGACCGGGACGACAGCGGGCTTGACTGTCCGCGTGTGGGCCGTCTTCCGAATACGCAGATCTTTGGGAGGTAGCCGACATGTTGCTGTCACTGTGACCAGATTGAACTCCCTCGTTGTACGTGCTGTATGGCATGCGACGCACAGTAGACTGGACGCCGGTGTCTTCCGCGGTATACGAATGGAAGATCGGAGGAGGGCGGAGAGGCCTCTTACTGTCTGCATACATTACTGCGTGTGCCATAGAGGAAGATGGTGAGGGCAAGGCGTCGAGACCGGCGGCACTGGGAGGGGCGTGATGTCGCAGCTGCGCATCCAAATGAGTGTCTTCGTCTGATTCGTCATGATGGGTCTGGGGATGCCGCCATGGTGGGCGTTGGCGCACGTTACGGCCGCCAGCGCTTCGCATCAATGCAATCGAATGACAAGCAGGTGAAACAAACCGTTGTCTGCTCTGTGAGTGGCTCGTATCCCTTGAATGAGAATGCACCGCTTTGAGTTCCAGCTGCTGTGCAGCGGTGGCACAGCGTATCCGAGCTCTGTCAGTACCTGCTTCTAAGTCGCATGCAAATGTACGTTGCAGTCAACAGATACAGGGGAGAGACGTTGGGTGGCACAGGAGGGAGAAGAAGGTGATGCTGATGCGTGTTTACGCAGCAAGAATGAGCGCGTTGTGCGAGCTGCGCCACACATATGGGAGCAACAACAACAACTGAAACGCGCCGCGACTGCAACAACGCACCTGGATCAGCGTAGCCAAACTCTGCGCATGACACGGGTACTGTTCATCTCAAAAACATCAAAACAAAAAAGGGTCTTCTTGCCGTGTGCTGCGATGAAAGCTGCATCAAGCGAAGCTGTCGCCGACTTCGCGGTGCCGATCAGCGCACACGGACCCTCCTGCGCTGTCGCTTTAAGTTCGTTAAGTGAGTAGGGGGATACAGCAGCAGCACTAACGACAGGGCCCAACGCAACTTAGAAATCACAGACACACGTACACGTACATCGAAAAGAAGGTCTGTGGAGCGAAGGAACAGCTGAAGGAAAACACATTGTTGCTACCCCCAAAACAAGAGAAAACAACAGCAAGAAACCAGTGATGGCAATGAAGCGGTATCAAAGGAGACATTCTTGATGTTAGTGGGCACAGGAGGGCCTTGGTCGGCAGAGCTGCTGAGCGCGCTGCCAGGAGAGCAAGCGGAGAGAGTGGGGAGGGACAGAGGCCCACGTGTGTGTGTGTGTAGATACGTGGAGGAGCAACGCCTCTTCAGCTGTCTTGTACATGGCGCGCTTCTCCCCCGAGTTGAGTCTCCTCTTCCCCCCCCCCTTCTTTATCCACCCAGCAGCTCTGCACACCTGTCACAAAAGCACTCAAAACGAAACAAAAATAGAGACCGGCGACGGCGCCACCACACCTTAGCGCCAACACGTGATCAGACTCTGATCTCCGAGTCCTTGCGTATAATACAAACCCACCGAGCTCATCACAATGCACGCCGCCACCACATCTTGCCCCGTCAGCGCATCGCCCAGCAGCACCGCAGACATGACGGCCGTCAACAGGATCTCAATTGCACTCGCAAACGCCTTCACAATGACGTTGATGAACTTCAGAATAAATGCTGCAGAGAGGCCGGTGACGGCGCCAAAGAAGACAATCGACAGGAAAAGAAGGATGCCGATGCGCGCGGGCTCATCGTACGTGTTCGCCCCTTCGCTAGTCGGGGTCACCATTATGGTGGTGGTGGTGGTCGTGATCGCGCCAGAGGCTGCGAAGACACGGCTTGTGAGGATGGACGGGTCCGCTATGATGCCAAACACAGCGTTGAAGAAGAGGGCGTACAGATACATGAAGAAGTTTTGCTGATGAATGGAAAGGTGGCGCCCCTTCTTGAAGGCATACTCGTTGTATACCCCCGCCGTGGAGGACAGCAGCGACTGCAGCAAGACAAAGAGGATATAGCCGTCGATCTGCAGCGTGTGGGGGGAGAGGTACTTGCTCGCGACGCCAATCATCAGCAGAACCAGCGCCACCCACTTCCGCAGCGTCAAGTCCCGCTTCAGCAAAATACTGAAGAAGATGCCCGTGAATAAGATCCGCGTCTGCATGAAGACCTGGTAGGTGCCGGGGTCGAACACGTTCAGGTTAAAGAACGTGAGGTTGTTGTAGACGGCATAAAGAAAGGAGGGAACGGCGTAGGGGAGGCCCTCACGCCACAGCGTACGCCGGTTTGGGCTGCAGAGCAGCGTGGCTGGGAGAAACTCGCCGTCCTCACGGTACTTCAGCGCCACCGACACCGCTAACTTCGTCGTTTCAATGAAAAACACAGCGATGGCGTTGTTGTAGACGAGTTGCTTCTTCTTGGAGTAGCGGATCAGAAGAAAGAAGAACATGCTGGTCAGGGAGTAGGTCGCTGCCAGACCGAGGCTCTGGAGGAGGGGGAGCGTGCTTTCCGCGGTAGCTGGCACTGCGGAGACGGTGCTAGTACCTGCTCCTCCAAAGGGAACTGGGACGGAGGTGCTCAGCAAATCTGCGCGCTCCTCTCCGTCTTGCGTTGCGGCGTTGCGGAGGGCTTGCCCATCTCCGTTCCCGAGGAGTGCAGCGTCTTCGTCCTTCTTATGTGCGTAGTCGGCCATAAAAAAGGCGGTCCTTCTGGGGGTCGTTGACAGAGAATCGCGGAGACAAATGAGTGGCGGTGAGGGCGAGGTGGAAGAAGCGAGCTTCCTGCGAAGGCCGCTGTTATCAGCCTTTTCTTTTTGAAGCGAAGCGCAAAGGTTTTTGGTGCGTGTATCAACACGGCAAGCGAAGATATCGTACACGTTGAATGTGACGGCGGGCCCGGTGGAACGTAGCCGAAGGTGCTGTTACCATGAAGAGCCACGCTGCAACATTTAAAACAATAGTTGCAGCAGGGAGAGCGAGAGCGAGGCGCTGTGGTGGGGAGCAAACGGAGATTAATGGCTTGCTCGAGCGATGAAGGTAGTTGTGGTAGCTGATAAAGATGATGGGGGATGGATCACAGGAGGCGAAGGCCAGAGGATTGCGATGGAGGCCCACAAAACAGAAGCGCCGATACGCATGACTGTAGGGAAGGAGCAGGGCTTTCAACACAGGCTGACCTGGCAGTCGGCCCAGGCCCTCTCATGCATGCATGAAGGGGCCGCACATGCGGAGTTGGTTGTCACGACTCTATCGGGGTGGTGGTGGAGAGGGCAGCGGTGCTCCACGGCTTCTCCATCGACATCAACGGAAAGTACGGCAAAGCGTTTTTTTTCTCTTTCATTGGACGACTGCCCCCGTTGGATGTGGGCCCGCAACGTATGTGAAGAAGAGACGAGAGCACATCTTGCTCCGTCACGTACACACACACACACACACACAAACATAAACCCGCATCATCATCAGCGGCTGCTTCGCTCTCCTCGAGAGGGCCCCCGCTAGCGAAGCTCCACTACCCACTCACCGTAGTTCCGTCTCGCCGCGGCGTCGGCCCCCGCTCCTCCTTCACACGCCGCGGCGGGCGGGCGCAGTCGCACAAAGTGTGGGTTCAACAGCAGCAGCACGAAGAGCATCTCGGCTGCCATCTCTGCCCCGTACTCATGCGCCCACAGCGTAATGACGCTCAGCTGGCGCACCGTCATCGGCCCGCTCTCCACAACATCTGAAAAGCGCGATGCGGTGGTCCGCAGGTGACTGCGCATCGTCCGCGCCTTCATGGCACACACCAGAATATAGGGCTCTTCGTGCTTCTCCAACCAGCAGGGGTCTGGCTGCAGCGTCACACCGGGCTCTTGCCCGGCAGAAGCCTCCTTTGCCTTATCAGAGAGGTGCGCTGCTCGCAGGTGGTTTAGTATTTCCTCTGGTGTGTGACTCCACGTGGGGAGTACCTCGATGTACTGCAGCGGGTAGCCGCGAAAAGAGGGAGAGACGTTGGGCGGTGCAAACCTCAGCTGGCGCGCAGAGCCGGGACGTGCGTGGGGCAGCACCCGCAGACACAGCACCTCCACGACCCGCTCGTCAGCAAGGGGAAGGTGGCGAAGCACTGCTCCCTCCTCCGCAAAGGTGTCACGCAGACGCTTTCCAGGCGACGCGGCTGACTCAGCTTCGACCTGCTCACCTTCGTGTAGGGCAGAGGAAGCGTCTAGCGCCAGCAGTGCCTGACGCACCTGCTGCCTTGCATCTCTCCGTTCATCAGCGTCGCTGCTTGCGCTGCTGCGGTCACCGAACAGTTCCGCGCAGCGGGTGGTGGCACGGATGCGCTGCTGCGTCCCAGCTTCCAGGCGGTGCACCGTTGGGTTTGCCCCAATGACGAGCAAAAGATAGAGGAGGGAGCGGTAGATGCCCGCGTGATGGACCGACAAGTTCCACCTCAGCATCGTCGACAGGCGGGCCACCGAGATCGGCACCGAGAGGAGGTGGCGAAAGAGGCCCCCCATCAGCCGCAGGTTGGCACGATAGAGCTCCCCGCTCGGCTGCCGCATGGTGGCGCACTGCAACAGGGAGAAACCGTACTGCCCGTCCGCATCAGCCAGCTCGTTGACATACTGCTGCAACAGCAGCGAGCCCTGCCTTCCTTCATTCCACCCCATCGCCGGGAAGGCCCTTGCTGCGGCTCTATCGCTGCCTATCAACCCGTCACCGTCCGCGGCCGCCTCGCCCATGACGCGCATCGACGCAGACTGAAGAATGAAGTAGTCCACCAAGCGGTGCCCAGACGTTCCCGTCAGGCCTTCGAGCGTCATCGCTGCTGCTGCTGCTGTCGCCGCCCTGCTTTCGCTTTTCTCCTCCTGTGTGGCTGTGCTAGACTCCGCGGTGAGCTTGTGTGAGAAGTAAGCGTCATACATCGCGTACTCCGAGTGGGCCAACGTCCATGGGGGGCACCCAGCAGATCCGTTCAGCCACAGAAAATTCGGCGCGTGCTCCGGCAATGAGGTGCTGCTGCTGCCGCTGCTGCCGGGCACGGTGGTGGGGGGTGCTGACGTCAGATGTGAGAGATATGCACGTTTGCCCTCTCTAGATGCTGCTGCTGCTGCTGTTGTTGTTGTTGTTGTGCTTGGCGCAGACCCCGTGGCCCACTGCAACGCATAGCATCCCTTTATCCGGCAAGCATCCTTCATGCGATCGGAGTGGGCTAACAACAGGGATGGAAGGGCCGGGTAGCACACCGCCCCGCTGTACACAGAGACGCGAAACTCGGGGTCACAGAATAGGGTGTGAAGGAACATCCACTCGGCTACGTCCCAACAGGCAGGAACATCGGCGCCATCGCTGCGGCCGACTGTCTGCGCTGCAGAAGGATCCGTAATGAGGGCAGCGTCGACCGTTGTGTGGTGGTGCCACTTCTCTGCATTGCGCAGTGCCTCTACCAAGGGGTGAATGCTACAACGATAGGCCGAAACGAAAGCCTTGCCGATGCTCATCAGCTCCACCGGTGAAACTTCAGCTTCATTGGTTGTGCCGCAATCCGTGTAGAGCACCTTGTCCACCAGAGCAGTGCTTTGCTCCCACTTGCGTGGCTCTTGAGGCTTGGCATGACTGAGCTTCTTTGATGTGTAGAGTCGGACTGCATGCGATGCGCAAGCAAGCATGCTTCTTGTCTCTGCATCCACAACCTTATCAAATAGCGCGTAGAGAGCACTCGGCTGAAGCGGCTCCGGCGACAGAAGCACCAGCTGAACTACAACTGAGCGGAGGCGGGAGTGCAGCGTGCGAGGAGTGATCAATACCATCGTTGCTCGTGAGAAGGAGAGCGTTGAGGTGCGCTGCGATGAGGAAAGGGGCATCGGGGCATCTCCTTCCACACGCGATGGATGCGGCAATGGCGGCATGCCAGTGACCTGTGCCGCAGGGAGCTGTGGAGCGGCCTCCGCCTCCTTTGACACCTGTGAGGACATATTGGGCATCAAAAGCGGGCTCGGAAGCAGACGAGCAGCAGCATCCGCTTGTACGCCCTTCCTGCTCAGCGCCTTCCGTGGGCTTCCCTTCTTCTTGCTGAGCGAGCGAGCGACCGCCCTCTTCTTGAGGGATGGAGATCGTGCCGCAGCCTTCCTGCACGCTCGCGTCGCCGATCCCCAACACTGCAGAGCGCGGCCAGCCAATCGCATCATCGCCCGGTGAACATCAAGATACGTTCTTTTCTTTTCTGTTTTCGAGGAGAAGGCTTGAATTATAGTCGATCGATGTATCTCAACCACGCATCCTGACTCTGCCTGCGCAGCGCTGTTGGGTGATAGCGGTACAGTTCATATAACCGTGACGCAGAGACCGCGACACACACACACACACACACACACACACACACACATATGCATGCAGAAATCATTTTGCAACACAAATGAAAATAACAAAAACAGATGGGGGGGGCAACAGGGAGCGATGCGTACGCAGGGGCACGTGACAAAACTTCGCACATTCGTGTCAGGGAAGACAACTCCATTGCGTTCATACGTTCGTGCGCCTCTGCAGTGCGTGCATGGCTCCGTCCTATCTTTGTGGCCTTCTCCCACTCGGTACCACAGGTTCACCTCCCGACTAACAGAGCAGCTTCTGGAGTGCCCCACTGCCTCCCCCCACTTATGCCGTCGTAGGTGACGGCAGCAACAAAGCAGGCCAGTGAGCTTCGGAGCCGCCCCTTCCCGCTAGACAAGGAGTCGCTTCAACGATCGGAGTCGCACCCTCGTGGTATCTACCGACACACACACACACACACACACACACACACACCTATCTCTCTCTCTATATAACGGTTTAGTTTATGTTCCAGTAGTCTCCATACGTTTTTCAATTAAGGGCTACACGCCAATCGACGGAAATCGAATGAAGGAAAACTTAAAGCAGGCTCGCCTGACACACCGCCGTCAGCGCATGTACGCATTGTACTCTCAACGTCGCTACAGCAACACGTGCTTCGATCTCTTTCACCGCCTAATACCAAACAACTCCTCCAGTAAGAGGCTATATAGTGGCCCGATTCCAACTCAGAAAAGAAAAGAAATAAAGAAGAGTCGCTTGCAAGAGCATCGGCGTACCATTCAACGAAGCCGCACGCTCTTCATAAACGAAGCTACCGTGATGCTTACCAGCCCTTCTTCGACATCTCGCTGAAGAACCACGCGTACAGGCACGACGCAATCGCTATGATGACACACACAACCACCGTCACCACCAAGCACGACGCGTGTGGCTTCCTGCTGTTCGTCCGCATCAGCTCCCTCTCCACCGGCAGCGCGCCGATCGCACCGGGAACCAGCACAGCCAGCGAGCAGTAGTGGAAGACGGCGGTGATGACGAACGTACCCTTGTAGCCGTGCGCGGCCGCAATGTAGCCGCCGAAGACGGCACTGCCGGACCACGTGAAGGACGAGAAGCTCTCGAAGGCAGACCACTTGGCGCGGTTCTCCTTGCGAACGCAGTCCATAATCACGCTGCGCGTCACTCCCGCAGTTGAGTTCATCAGCGCGTTGCGGAACATATAGATGGGCAGCATGACGTTCAGCGGCAGGGTGGTGGTGCCCATGAGCAGCAGCAGCGTCGTGCCGATCAGCCGCACGATGATGGTGGACGGCAGCCGCCCCACATAGAAGTCACCGCTGCGCTGCACGATGAAGGAGGTGAGAGCGGTCAGAGGCGAGATGAGCAGCGAGGCGGACAGCAGCGTGACGGGCGAGGTTTTGTAGTCCTCCACGAAGAACAGCGATATATACCGCATCGTCATGCCGGATCCGAAGGAGACCAGGAAGTTTACGAGACACACGAGGTACGGCACGGCTTCCCATGTGACGATGACGCGTGTGTAGTAGGACAGCGCGTAGCCCAGCTGCTTCACGTAGTTGCCCCGCGCGGCGCGCATGTTGGCGTAGAAGTCGCGTTTGACGGCCTCGCACTCCTCCTCCAGCTGCGCCTGGACGGTCTTCTGGCGCGTGCTGAGTGGCGGACGGCCGCTGGGGCTGGCGGGTGGGGGGGAGGCGACCACCGCGGGCGGCGCGGTGCTCCAGTGCACGCACTTGCCGCTGCTGTCCCCCCTCAGCCCGCTGCTCCACGGCGTGTCCTCAGTCTCCGTGCGTGCAGCGGTCGTGCTCGTAGCGGTGGCCGTGCAGCCCTCCCCCGCTTCCACGGCGTCGTGGAGGCAGCTATGCATGAGCTCCACCCCCGAGGCGGACTTGCGCACGCGGCCCCCGCTGCCGGCATCCGCGTCGCCGCCCCCCAACTCGGTGAAGACGACCGCCGCCTCGGCGCCGCCGTCGTCCTCCTTCAGCGCGTACTTGTCGCGCATCGTCCACAGCATGGACATGGCGACGGGGTGGAGCAACAGGCCCACGAACATCGTCTTCACCAGCGCGGACTCCTCCCACTGATTGCCGAGGTGGAAGAGAACAGCGATGGAGATGACAAGCCCGACGCAGCTTGACAGCACCTGGTCCATCCACTTCAAGTTGTATACGAAGGCGCGGCGGCCGGTGGCAACGCTGTCCGCAAATAAGGCCTCCATGGTCGTGGCGGAGATGCCCGCGTAGACGCCGCAGAGCGCCTGCGAGACGTAAAACAGCGTCAGGCTGAGCTTCGAGGCGGCCACCATGGACATTGCGATGGTCACCAACCCTATCACGGACCCAATGCGGAGAACCGTCTCGTGCTTCACGATGTTGCCGATGTAGCCGGCCACAACGGCCGCCAGCATCTGCGTGATGCCGGAGAAGCCAGCCATCCACCCCACGGCTGTGTCACCGCCCAGCTGCTTAATCAGCACTTGAAAGGGGTCCTGGCGCCAGATGCTGTGCGACGCACCGTCCAAGAAGCAGAACGCGAGCACGCGGGAGACGTTCTTGTTCTTCAACGCCGCCCAGCCGCTGGACGGATGCGCATCGTCGTCGTTGTCGCCGTCGAAGTGGTACACGACTATGTCGTCCGCCGCCTCGTCCATGGTGCCATCTGTCACTGCCCGCTGGGGAGACTCGGCCGTCTTCTCCACGGACGCTAGCGCCGGGGACGGCAGCTCGCCGCTGCTTGCATCCGCAGCGCTGGAGCTCGTGGAGGCCATGGGAGGCGTGCTTGGGGGCGAGTATGGCGCGAGGGCAACGGACTGTGCGGGCGTGCGGCGCCGGGTTTGGACTGCCGAAGGGAGCGCCGGTGGCCACAAGGTTGGGGAGGAGATGCACACATGCGCAACTCCGAGGAGGAAGCGCTCAGCCGGCAAATGCCAAAGCGGAAGGGTGGGTGGGTGCGAGAGCCGAAGGGAGAAGCGGGCGATGCACACAGGTCACAGCCAAGAGGGTTGAACCAGCCGCGATAGCCGTCGATGGGGCGCAGCGTTGTGCGCGTGCGGCGGGGATCAGCGTCGGGCTATTTAAGTTAGACGAAGACTGGCGCCGTTGGCCGATGGGCTGCGTTGCAGGGGATAGTCGCGGGTATGGGGTTTAAGATGAACTGGCGAGGGCAAGGGAGGACTCCGCGAGTTGCAGTTGTAGGAGTGCCTCGCGGGAGGTGACGCACAGGGAGAGGGGGTGGGGGATGGGGCGGGGTGTGTGAGTGAGGTGGAAGGGGATGCGGGGGGTGGGGGTTGGGGGCAGCAGCAGCAGCAGCACGGGAAGCATGCTTTGCATATACAGTACACAGTACTCCCCGCGAAGGTGGAGGCGCAGAGGCGAGGTGGTGAGTTCGTTAGTCTGCTGCGGTGCTTCTGATGCCACCACTGAGTTGGCGATGAAGCAAACTGCGACATGACACAAAATCAACCCCGACGTTTACATGAGAACAGTGGAATGATGCGTGTCTTCGGTCCATGAGTCGCAGCGGGTGAAGCGCACTGGAATGCGCTTGGTCAGGGGCGGTAGTGCCCACTGAATTCGCTGTTCGCCGGAGAGGAGAAGAGCAAACTGAGATGATGATGGTGGGAGGAGAAGACTGTGCTCACCTGACACTGGGAGCATCTTCTTTAGCGACTGCATGCTCGTGCGGCTCCCTGTCTTTCATCATGACTCCATACGCACACACGCTCACACCATACCTCAGCGATGCTTACGTACGACAGCCAGACGCTCCATCTCCTTAGCTACCTCTTGCTGCATACGCTCCCACATCTCGTCTGCTTCCGCCTCAGCGTCGACAATCGCGGTGTCGTGCTGTGGTCTGCCGCCCGCATTCCTTTCTGCTAGCGCAGTGCAGTCCTTACTGCTGTTGACATCCTTTGGTCTGCTCTTGTTTTTCTCAGGTCTGCATCGCTGCAACTGCGGCTTCGATGGTGGTGGTGAAGGACGTACTGGTGCGTGCACATGTGCTGTTGGCGCGTGTGCCGCTTGCGATGGTTGTGGTCGATGCTGCCTCGCTTCAATGCCTTGGGCCCACTTGGTGAGCGCCTCTGCTAAAGACAAAAGCGGCTGTGACGGGTTTGTTCGGCGATTGCCTACCTCTCGCTCTTCTTGCTCTTCTGAGGACGAAGCGCTACTACTGGTGTCACTACTCTCCGACTGCGTGGAGGATGTGTGGAGGTCGGTGTCGCTGGCTTCGCTTGTGGGGTCTTCTCCTTGCGTCGAGGGCGGCGAGCTTGAGCTTTGCGTTTCGGACAACAGCTGCTCTTGTTGCTGGCCAAAGGACAACACTAACTCGCTTTGCATGCTCAAGAGTCGCTCTGCAGGGCTGCCGCGAAACAGCTTCGCTCCCTGTGCCATCGCCTGTGTTGAAGGCGCAGCTGTATTCGTGTCTGCCTGCGGCAGACCATTCAGGCAAAGTGCGCGGATCGCCTCTGCCGTCTGCATCGCAGTGAGAACATCGCCACTCTGCAGCTGTGCCAGCAGTTGTGTATTGAGGTGTAGGTAATGATTATCGAGGGCCTCAGCAGACCCACACCCATGTGTCTGAGATAGTCCGGCGGACATGGCGTACTCGCAGGCTAGAGAAGACAAGACAGAGGAATAAGGAGAGGCCAATGCAGCGACGTTCGCCCACCGCACACCTGCTTTTGAGAGGTAAGAGGAGGTGCGAAGGATCATGCAAAAAGACCTGGCGAAGGGGCGGCAGCGATGTCGGCCGCTCTGGAGGTGACCGGCCAGTGGCACGGTGCACCGCGTTGTGTCGTCAGCTTCCTTCAGGCAACCGGGCTTCCGCCGCCACTGCTGTGTGCAGTCGTGATCTCGGAGAGGTCAGCTTACACCACCCGAGTGAGAGAAACACACACAAATCACGGTGCGCAACAGAAGAAGAACGGAAAAGGATAAGTGCTAGAAGCAACCACGGAGCCGCGAAGGTGCGGCCACCGCATCAGTTGTGCGCGTGCATCTGGCACGCTTTACGTGGTGGGCATTTGCTTTCCCACAGGACGTGTCTACCGCATATCATTCCCTCCATTTTGCTTACAATTTTTGTCTTGTGCTTCGTGGGGTGGAGTGGGGTGCCGGCGCAAGAGGGAGTGCCGCGTGCAGCCGTGTTGCACCCACCTGCACAAGGTAGCTGGGAATCCATCAGTCGGTGCCGGTTCGCTTGCAGCGCTGCTGCGGGATCGGCAACGCAGTTTCATGCACAACAGCTGTCGCAACCGCAGCAGCGCTGCGCAGCGAGCCAGGGGAGCACGCACAACGGGTAGAGTGAAGAGGACAGTGGGGTATCCCCATGTGAGGTACCCTCCCCCCTGCTGCTCTTTGTGCAGAAGGAAGACGAAAACACAAGCAATGAAAGTTAAAGCACGGCATGGAGCCAATGCGGTGGCCACGTGGGCAGGGGGTGACACGGTGGTGGTGGTGGGGGGGGGCCCACCGTAGATGGATCGGCAAGGAGTCCTGCTCCCGGAGCTTTCGAAAATCCAATCTGGGGGAAGACCACCACCACCAGGGCGAGTGAGACAACCTAAAGCAACGAAGAAGGCAAGCCCGGGCGTGGGACAAGCGAAGTGCCCCGTCGGCGTTGGAGGGAGTGCGGCGACGACGGCGCCACGACTTTTAAAAAGGCCAGTTGCAGGTCGCCGAATTGGATGAAGTGAATTTTGAAACTTCCACCAACGGACTGAGGGCTCTGTACTGCGCCGCGTGTTTCGCGACTGCCTCTTACGTGCGGTCGGATTCCTCGCCGACTGTTTCTCCTGGCACTACTACGGTAATGAGCAGAGGTGCATCCAACTCACGCGCCCCTAATGCCGCTGGTATCATCAGCATCGTGGCCACCAACTGCACAAGAGCCGTAATGGTGAAGTTCAGCTGGTACCCGTGCGCCTCTACGATCCACCCGCCTATCGCCGCACTGCCTGCCCAGGAGAGAGATGTGATGCTTTCAAAGGCGGACCACTTGGCGCGGTTGCTCCGCGCGACGCAGTCCATAAGGACGCTGCGGGTCACGCCAAAAACAGAGTTCATCAGCGCATTGCGGCAGAGGAAGAGAGCGACGGTGATGGGCAGCAGACCCAACACCGACTTCCGCGGCGCGGTAGCAAGGAGAAACAGGGCCGCGGTGCCCACGAGGCGAACACCGATGACGGTGGGGATGCGGCCTGCCTTACACGACATAATGAGCCAGGGCAGGGCCGATGACGTCGCCGCTGTCAACAGCGTGGAGGTGATGAAGATGCCATACAGACCCGCTGGACTGACGCCGCGGTCGGAGGTAAAGAAGAGAGAGAAGAACGGGAGGGACATTCCCGAGCCGACAGCAAGAAGAAGGTCCACTGCGCACATCCAATACGGCACCGTGGTGACTGCGGTGAGGTGGGAGGGGCGAGTGCAAAGCCGTGCCGTGCCCCAGCGCATGCAGCCCGTCGCACCACCGTCACCGAGATTTCGTTGCTCTAGAAAAGGGCGTTCGTGTTGCTGAGGTTCACCAGAGCCGCGCCGACTGGACAGCCGCGGCGCGCCTGCCCTCCCAACGCCATCCTCACTGCTGCTTGCAGCACCGCCTGCGCCCACTGCTGTACGCTGCGCCACCCCAGTGGATGAGGACTTTCTCAGCGGATCGCTCTCCACAGACTGCCCGGCGAACATCGCTGACGCGGTGGCGGCTGTGGCCGCGCTGATATCCTCGCCTGCACTGTCATGGCCCTCCGGCTCCGTCTCTTGCACGGCGTGCCGATCGCTTAGCCAACAGAGGGGTGCGACGGCGATGGGGTGCACCGCCACCCCCGCCATCAACACTACACGCATTTTTTCTGGCGCCCAAGTGTTGTGCCACAGCGCAAAGAGCACGGCGGCGGCGGCGTAGCCAACGACGTAGCAAAGAGTCTGCAGCATCCACTTGGTGTTGTAGATGGTGGTGCGCCGACCCTGTGGCACGCTGTCGGCGAAGAGGGCCTCCACGCTGGTGGACGTGATGCCGGTGTACAGGCCCCAGAGTGTCTGACCCACCAATATGACTGTTGCGCTTGCCTGGCAGATGCCGAGTAGAAGGGTAAAGAGGGCTGCCGCGGCACACAGCGCCCCTGCACGAATGCAAAGCTGTCGCGACTGGCGGTCCGCGACGTACCCGGCGCCGAGGGCACCCACAAGCTGCGCCAGCCCGCTGGCAGTGGCAGCCAACCCAATCGTAGTGGCGCGTGAGGTGATTTCCTTTAGGTACAAGGGCAGTAGTTGCATTCCCCAGAGGCTGTAGCACGCCCCATCCATGAAGGTGTACCATAGCGTGCTGGCGACGTTGGGGCTGTAGCTGGAAAGCATACAACGCAGCCTTCGCCTTTCGTGTGGAGGGGCCGCTGGCGTGGAGGGGGGATAGGCCATAAGTGCGTGTCTACTGTCGTCGTCGCTGAGCATAGCTGGCTCGGCTGCGTTCGATGATGATTGCATACCGTTAATGCAGTGCTCGTGTGCTGCTTCTGTGGTCATCTTCAATCACACACACACACACACACACACATGCACACATACATATATGCTACTGAACAACAATTCTTTTCACAGCGCTAGAGAAGCGCTAAAAGCATCCGAGGCACTCACACAGGCAAACGCACAGCTGAGGATTTATATTTGCGAGTGCTCCGACTGCGGTGAAGCGACAAATAGAAAGGAGAACAGTTGGGGGACCGCGCGAATGCCGTCCAACACGCCTTAAAGAAGCCGAGGGGAGGAGGGCGTTTCCTTCGGTCTTAACGCCAAAATAAGTATCCGCATCTTTCACTCTAAAGTAGAAGCGGCACCACCTGGTGTTCTGCTCTGCCTGGCTGCGCTGCACACTGAACTGCGCACAACGTAGGCCGACTGACGATTCCATAGGCTGCCGTGAGTCGAGTAAAGCAAAGGCAGCAGCAACACGGATTCGGGTGACCAGGCGTCAGCCGAAGAGAAACGCAGGCTTACACGCCACACACATACACACACACACGTGCATATGTATAGATATGTATACACATAATTGTTTCATTTCTTTGGATTCAAATATTAAATCGCGCTCTCATCCAGACCTCTCCGCTGCACTGATGGAGTGAGCGGATACCTTTAGGAGTGCCACGGATGGGCAGCGAAGAAGATCAACTGTACACCATCTCCCGTGATTACATCTGGAGAATCAAACACAAACACACGGTATATATATATATATATTCATTTATGTATTTTTGCTGGTCAAGGCAGCTCCATTACGTGGGTGCAGAGGTGACGCGTGAAAGGAAACCAAAACAAAAAACAAAGGAGGCCGAGTGACCCCCTATCGAGATGCATATTTCGAGATGGACGGGCGCGCCGATGTTGATGCCAGGCTGCCATGAAGGTGCCTCGCCATCTGCCGGTGCCCGCTGTGCTCACTTAGCAGTCGCCAAGACTGCTGCATAGACACGAAAGAGCTCCGCCGCCACCACCACAGCAAACAAATGTGATGATGGCAGACGCCTTCTCTACGGGACGGGGTACGGAGGGGGAGGACGTGAAGGCTTAAACGTAGGCGCGACGCAATCCGGTGAGCCGCCTAGCTCCCCAGCATACAACCTCGATGGGTGCAAAGAAGAGCAAGAGCAGTCCGTAAGAGCGATGGAGTGGCTAGCGGATGCGTACCTACGGCTGCACTGCAATGATGCCTTTGGCCACATAAGAGGAGGACCGGGTGGGGGTGGGGGGCTATCAGCGGCCGTGCGACGGAGCTTCCTCCTTTATCCGCTCACCTTTGGTTTGGGGAGCTTCAAGACGTCCGGTCTTTGCTACCACACACGGGAACGACGACGTCGGCAGATGTGGCATCTCCATTGCTGGAATGCTCTTGCTCTGGCAGGCTGGTGTACAAGTATGTCTCCGCTGCGTCACCCCTTTGCTCGTTCCACACATCGGGCGTGCCGGCGGGCAGGATGTTGGCTCGGCTGCGGAACCACCACCCCAGTGCAGCGAGGAGAAGCACACCAGCCAGCACGATGAGGGCGATCATCCACCACGTGAGCCCCCGCGCCGAGTGGGCAGTGCCACATACGTCCGCTGCAGAGGGGCACCCCCGTGAGACAGCGGAGCTGAGCCCCACACCGCTAGTGGTGAGGCCCAGAGTGCACAGCCACTCCTTCGGCAGACATCCCGCCACCTGCGTTTCGGAGAAGTCCACATGTGTTAGGTTTACTAAACTGCCCCATGCCGCAGGAATCGTGCCGCTGAGCCCCGTATGCGCCACATCCAATACCTCCAGATGCAGCGCGCCGTACTCCGTGGGCAGGGTGCCGTTGAGAGCGGTGTGAGCGAGCAGTACTCTCGTGAGCTTCTGCAGCACACACCATTCGGGCGGCAGCGTGCCGGCGAGGCGGGTGCCCGACACATCAAACTGACGCAGTCGCTGCATGCTGCTCCACTCAGAAGGCAAGGTACCGACTAGCTGCGTGTTGGACATGTCGAAGACAACAAACTTCCCTAGCGTGCTCCACGTCGGCGGCAGCGTGCCAGCGATGTCCGTATTTGAAAGGTTGACGTACAACAGGTTCGTCATCCCTCTCCATTCGACCGGCAGCACGCCGGTAACCTTGGTCGACGAGAGGTCAAAGTGAGAGAGTTGCGTCATGTGGCTCCACGCCGGCGGCAGCGTGCCGGCAACATTCGTGTAGGAGAGGTTTAGGTAGAACATGCGCTGCATCGACTGCCACTGTGGAGGCAGGGTGCCAGAGAGCGAGGTCATGTCTGCTGTAAACTCCCAAAGTTTTGGCATAGTGCACCACTCAACGGGCAACGTGCCGGACAACGACGTGTTGGATGCCTCGAAGGATTGCAGAGACGACATGGCGTTCCACTCGGAAGGCACCGAGCCACTGATGCTACAGTCCGAGGAACTAAAATATGTAAGCGCAGCTAAAGACCCCCAGCTGGGTGGAAGTGGACCTGAAACGCCTGGATTTCCATCCACGTGAATTTCTGAAACGTAGATCCGCGACGCGTTCAGGCTCGCGTCGAGTTCAGGCAGGGTGCCGGACAGTCCGAGGTTCGACACATTGATGACAACTCCCTTAGACTTACACGAAACGCCATCCCATGAGCAGTAGTCGACGGAGGGGTCCCAGATGCGTGCCAGCGCGGGCAGATCCTTTGCCAGCAAAAGCAAGAAGTTGCGTGTGTGGGTGTCCTCGGCCGGCGTGTAGGGGCTGGCCGCTGCGGTACACGCCGCGCACAGCAGCACCGCGAGCAGCAACCGCAGCAGCGGCACGGGCGTGCGTGAGCCGTAGTGGTGTACAACGGCCATCGCTGACGTCTGCTTTGCCAGGGGCGGAGGGAGAAGAGTGAGGGTGGACTGAAGTGCTTGGACGTTTGCGTGTGTGGAGGTGGAGGTGAAGGGGGGGGGGAGGGGAGGATGAAAGTAGAGAGAAGAACAGCACTGAGTCAACTGGTGAGGCGGCAGTTGGAGGGACGACAAAGTACGCAAGGTGGACACCGGCGTCACCGTCGTGGACTTGTCGCAGCGGTCCATATGCGCATCGCCGTGGAGTACATCGTTCTTTTGCGTTTATAAATGTTTATTCATTGGTAGATGCGCCGCCATTGATGACGCAGAGAGATGCTGTGGGAGACGAAAGGGGGAGAACAACACGGCTGGACACTCACGCGCGCGGGACTGTGCAGTCGAGAGTCCCACCGCTAAAACAAACAAACAAAACATAAATATTCAAGGAGAAAGCCAACCAGACGAGAAGGGCGTGGCAGGGGCCGTGGGGGGGGTGAGAGACGCAGAGAGCCCTGCTCTTGCCCGTTCGCATGCGTTAACGAGCAGCACACACGCAAGTTTCAAACAAACCATCGAGCACGCGAAAAGCAAAGCAAATCCAAAAAGAGTACAAGTAGAATGGAAGCAAAGGTCCAAGAGGAAAACACGAAACGACGCGCAACACGTCGGTGCTGGCGGTCCGGTGTGCGCACAACAGCTCAGGAACAGAAGACTGCACGCCAAGGTCAAGGGCGAGGGAAACGAGAGATTAACGTCTCGAGGTGTGTGTGTGTGTGTGTGTACGTGTGGAGAGGAAGAGCCACTGGTGCTGTAGTGCTAACGCACCGGCACTATCAGAGCGACACGTCACAGGTCATGTTGCACTTGCACAGAGACAGGGTCCTGGCGTGGCACGCTTGAATACGGCACGGCTTCTCCGCCCGTATCCGTACGGCGGTGCCACGTGCTCACGTCTGCGTGGGCGATCGCCGGTGCGCCAGAAGGTCTTCTGCTCTGACACCCCGTATGCGCAGCGACGGCGACTACCACCACCACACACGCCACCGCCGCCACTGTCATCAGCCACTGCAGAATAGCAACTAGGCCGCGTGGAGGGCAGATATCTGATGCTGTTGCGCAGCGACCCGATGCAGCCGGAGTGAGACCGACTTTGTCGGCAGCTAGTCCCCGCTTGCAGAGCCATGCAATGGGCATACATCCCGTCACCTGCGTGTCTGCGACACTCACTACCTCGAGATGGGTCATGCTGCCCCATGACTCCGGAATTGTGCCCGAGAGCTTCGTTGAGTTCAGCATCAGGACCTGCATCTTGTTCATGCTCCTCCAGAGGGCTGGCAGGGTGCCGTTGACGGCCGTGCCAGAGACGTCGAGGCGGCGCAGCTTCGCCCAGTTGCTCCACTCTATCGGAAGCGTACCGGAGATAGCTGAGTGCGAAACGCTTAAAAGTTCCATGTTACGCCAAGAGCTCCATGCTGATGGCAGCGTGCCGCTGAGGGCGGTATGCGAAACATCAAGGGACCAGATGCTGCCGGAGGCGCCCAACTCCCCTGGCAGGGTGCCGGTGATTCCGCTATGAGAGAGATTCAACGACTGCACACTCGAGTGGTACCATTCCCGTGGCAGCGTGCCAGTGATGTTTGTGCTGCTCAAGTCCAGGTGATATAGATCGGGCATGTGGGCCCACGCTGACGGCAGGGTACCGGCGAGGTGCGTGCCTTTTAACTCCAAGGTATGCAGAGACGTCATGGCGCCCCACTCACTCGGCAGGGTGCCGGCAATGTCGGTGTTGCCGAGTGCGAGAACTCGTAGGGTGTGCTGGCCGCTGAGTTCAGGCGGCAGGGTGCCGGCAATGCCGGTTTTACTGAGATGCAGACTGCGTATGCTAGGCATCCGACTCCACTCGGGTGGCAGGGTGCCGGAGACCTTCGTGCTGCTCAAATCCAAGGTATTCAGCTTTGGTGTGTCCCTCCACTCGGGTTGCAGCTTACCGGAGATGCTCGTGTTATGCAGGTCCAAGTCGCTAAGTGAGGTCATCCGACTCCACTCGGGCGGCAGGGTGCCGGAGACGTTTGTATCCGACAAGTCGAGGCGTTGCAGAGATACTAAGCCCGCCCACTGCGCCGGCAGCGTGCCGGAAAGACCAGTCCTCTTGAGATACAAGAATTGAAGGGTTTTCAGGGCACTCCAGCTGCTGGGCAGGGAGCCTCGCATCTCCACACTGTTAGAAACACTGAGGACGGAGAGCTGAATCAGCGACGCGTTCAGGCTCGCGTCGAGTTCAGGCAGGGTGCCGGACAGTCCAAGGTTCCACAAGTAGATGCCAACGCCACTGGGCGTGCACCAGACGCCATCCCATGAGCAGTAGTCGACGGAGGGGTCCCAGATGCGTGCCAGCGCGGGCAGATCCTTTGCCAGCAAAAGCAAGAAGTTGCGTGTGTGGGTGTCCTCGGCCGGCGTGTAGGGGCTGGCCGCTGCGGTACACGCCGCGCACAGCAGCACCGCGAGCAGCAACCGCAGCAGCGGCACGGGCGTGCGTGAGCCGTAGTGGTGTACGACGGCCATCGTGCTGCGTTTCAGTGGAACAGACTTTAAAGGAAAAAGAAGAGGCTCACGCCACTGCGTAGGCGTGGTGTAGAGTTGGTAGGCTCACAGTTGGCGGTTCACACACGCCGCAGATTGCAGCCCGCCACGGTAAGGTGAGGAGAGAGACGTGAATCGAAAGAGCTGCGGTCAGGGGGCAATACAAAAGCAAAGGGAAGCAACAGACGACGAGGGAGTCAGCGACCTTCAACCGAAGAAGGCACACATTTCAAAATAAAAAAGAAGACCTCTATGGCGTATGGCGAGATGTTGCAGGGCGTCAACGGCATTCGTTCACGTCGCTGCTTTACTCCGCATCTGTATCATCACGGCGCCCCCAACTGCAACACGAGGTGCTCTGCACCGCTGGGCTTTCACTCACCAACTAGAGTCGCGAAGACCGTCAGCAGTGCTGATGGAAAAGCTGCTCTCCGACGGTTCACAGGGGAGACCCACTTTTGCAGTGGACGCTGGTGTACGGACACACGTAGCGCCAATGGCAACAGGCTCTGGGGGGACGACAATTATGCAGCTAGAAAAAGAAAACAGGGGAGTGTTGGTGGTGGGGATTCCCCCTCTTCCCACAAGACCACTGCAGCGGCAACCGTCACGACGCCTTTATTTCACAGCCTTCTCAAGCAACCAAAAACGCCCAAACTTGTGATCCACACACCTCTTTGTAAAGAGCTCTGCCATCTCCTGATTCGCCGCGGCCACTATAGTGGTGTCACGAGCCATGTCAAACTCCTCTCCCAGCATGTTGCGCACAACACCTCCGGCCTCTGTAACGAGTAACGAGCCGGCGCATACATCCCACGCTTTGCTGGCCGGCTCTAAATAGGCGTCTGCACGGCCCGCCGCAATTTGAGCGAGAGTAGTGACGCAGCTGCCGTAGCAGCGCATCCCCGACACGGGTAGCTGGGCGAGCTCCTCAAGGATTTGCGCACTGCAGTCGATTGCCTCTCTATGCCTGCACCTCCGGATTTCGGCGGCGTCTGGAGAGGCGGCCTCCTCCGTCGTCAGCGCTACCCCGTATGGGTAGTTTAAGACAACGAGAGAAGTGGAAGGGGTGGCTTTACGGTTGACGTGGAGACGACGGCCATTCAAGAAGGCGCCTTGGCCGCGAATGGCGGTGAACAGCTCTCCGTTGCATTCGGGTACCATGCTGTGGCTCGAGTGCGCCGTCGTGGGCAGCGCCGCCGCCGCCGCCGCCGACACGGGCATGCGCGTCTCTATTTTCGGGTCTGCGTTTGTCTTCTTGTTCAGCTTCGCCGCCACCGCTGGGGGGATTGAGGGGGGCGCCATGGGCAGTGCGCCGGCAGCTGCGTCGCCCGGCCTTTTCGCTTCGCGTGCGTCGACTATTGCCGGAACCGGCGACGTCGTGGTGGCGCAGTTCTGCCCTCCTGAAATGAAGAGAGAGGGGGGCTGCGGCTGCGTCTGCTGCTGTATACTTCGCAGCACAGCTGACGCGGCGGTGGTCAGGCGCACGCCGGAGCAGATGAAGGGCGTGAAGACGACGGCTAGCACGGGCTGCTTGCGGTGCGTGAGCCCGATGCTTATGCAGCAGTCTGGCAGCCCGTGGACGAAGGACATAGTCCCGTCGATGGGGTCCACCACCCATGTGTAGTCGTCCGTCAGCGGCGTGCTGGGGTTGAGCTCCTCCGTCAGGAAGCAGAAGCGCAGGTGGGGCTTCTCCTTCTGCACGTCCTTCACGTAGTGGTACAAGACGCGGGTGATGACTTCGTCGCACTGCTTGTCGTACTGCGTGACGAGGTCCGTGGGCGACGCCTTCGTTTCAATCTGCAGGGCGGATGAGGGGGACACGCCGGGGTCGGCAGTACCTGTGTTGTGGACGTTTCTATTTTTTGATGTGCCGCGGACCGTTGCCGCCGCCGCCGCCGCTGCGCGGCGCTTCTCGACACTTTGCCAGATAATGCTGCCAGCCTTCTCTGCTGCCTCGATGGCCACCCCGAGGGCCTCCATCAGGTCCAGCTCCGTGTCGGCCTCGTACATGCTGACGCTATGCACTCACCGAAGGTAAACAGGAGGGGGGAAAGAGGAAGAGATGTTCTTTGAAGAACACCGCGATCGGCACAGCCGCGTGTAGGGTTGCTCACGTGGTGGCGGTGGTGGTGGGGCAGGCTTTGAATGCTGCGATGCTAACTCGAAAACCAGCAATATAAATATATACGTGTGTGTGTGACCAAGGCTTTCTTTTTGCCTTTGATTAGGTCGGCCAGCTGTGCAGTGTCGAAGCTGTTCCAGTAAAAGAAAGAGAGAGTAGGTTATAAAAGGAAGTGGGGAGGGCTGTGTGAAGTTGGGTGCACGGCGACTTCTACGAACCCCACACAGACACTGCGATCCCTGCACAGAGACGTACAGCTCCACCGCTCTGTACAGTGCTGTGTGATGTCCCACGTGGGGTAACCCCCCTGCAGGCGCCGGGGTAGCCACAGCAGCGGTGGGGGTGGGGGTGAGGGAGAGGAGTCCCTCCGAGGTGCCCACCACTGGCTTTGTGCCCTGGGCCGCCCGACTTCTTCCTGTGAAGTGGGCCCGGGGGCTTTAAGCCTGCGCTGCGCCTTGTGCTTTTGGCTCTCTCACGATACACAGATAACAGCCGTATGCGCTGCCAATGCAGCGAAGCACATGAGAAAGCGTCGCGTGGAGAGAAGGGAAAACTAACAAAAAGAAAAAGAAGCAAACAAAGCGAAAATGTCCAGCAGCTACCACGCGCAGGTGCCTCCCCTGAGCTGTACGCGTTTTTCGTTTGCCGACGCCAATCGATGCAGCGGCTTTACCGAACACACACGGACACACATGTGTCCATGAGAACAAGCCTGCGCCATCAACAGAAACATGTTCCCTCTTCGTCGAAGCATTGAAGCCGCCTCTCCACCCTCCTCTGCTGAGGGCGAGCCACAACAAGAGAGTCGCTTTCGAGCTCCCGTGCCCGCTTCGAATTCACGCCTTGCAGCAGGTGTAAGAGGAGGCGGACAAAGACAAAGCCCATCCTTCTGCTTTCGAAGGGGAAACATGGGACGACGGCGTACCACCACACACACAAACACACACA
>LJSK01000088.1:1622-20649 GCA_001299535.1 Leptomonas seymouri
CCCCTCCTCCTCCTCCTCCTCCGCCTCTCACACTGAGTTGCTAGTACGCACAAGGCACCTTAGAGCTTGACCACGCTTATCAGGAAGCTGTGTGAAAAGGTTGACACGGGAGTATCTCCTCAAGGTGCAAGCATCACAGCCAAGAAGCATTCAGACAAGAGGGAAGCTCGTGAAGCGAGGAGAAAAACGTTGAAATGCGTTCTGCCGCCACTGATATCGGCGGCGCTTAAATACAGGGTTTTGCTAATAGGGGCAAGAAAGATGTACTCGTTTACTTTTCTCAGCGCCTTTTTTCTGACTGTCCTTCCATATTGAAAGTAAACAAATAAGCAACATTCAAAAATGCAAGTACGGTCTTCGGTCAAAAGACGCTGTTCAGGAATCGGCGGAGAAGTTGACAATACAACTTGGTGACGCGGCAAAATAGTGTCGGGAGGGCGGGGAAACGGAGGGGGGGATCGTGACCTCAATGTTTAAAAAAATCGAATGAAATAAAGGCAATTGTTGATATGAAGAGCGTAGCTATAGTATTATCAGTAATTATCAGGGGGGTGCAGGAAGAGAGAAACAAGAAGGATTCCGCTTTGTGTAAGTGCGTGTGTTTGCTTTATGTCTCTCCTTTGCGTTGCTTTGTCTGGAATCCGCCGAGGTGTTAGTCAACGCTGAGTAGGCCCTCTAAACGTTCTATATTGGCTCCCGCCCCTGAGGAATATATATATAAAAAAAAAGAAATGGAGAGCGCTTGCTTGTTTTTCCCTCACAGAGCTTACATCCCGTTGATTGTCATCGCGTTGCCTCACCAGAGGAGCCCTGCGCAGAGCATCTGTCGGTAATGAGAACAAGGCTAATGCACGCGAGCACCATATGCGTTGCATTACAGCATATTCAGCCCCTCTAACATGTGAACGACCACTTGTCTGGACTTCATCAGTGCTTTCCTTTTTCACTCTAAATTTTTTTTTTTTAATGTTGATTCAGTAAGGAGCACGAAGCCATGGACACGCACAACTGGAGGGCTGTATGGCAAACTAGAAGAAGGTGCAGAAGGGCATGGAGCGAGCATCGAGTTAAAACAAAAAAATGGAGGGCTCAATACGATTTGAAAGGGGGGAAAACGCAAACGAAATGAAGAAGACAATTATAGATGATAGAAAGTAATGGGACAGTTAATGGAACCCCCAGCAAGTTCAGTTGTCAAGCAAGACCGCCACCAAGGCTCCATAGAATATACATGTAGAAAGGCCCAGGTGTGTGCATGGGCCTCACAGATCGCTGAAGTAATAAAGAAAAAAAAGAAAAGATATATATATATATATATATATACATGTACATATGCCGGGCACGCACTCAATCTTCTTCGAGCAAATATCTGCAGTCCGCTAGAAAAAAAAGAAGAAAATTGTTGCAGGTGGATACGTCACACAATAAACGAGGGTAGTAGAATGAAAAGAGCTTTCGACCTCCACATGCGCTTCACACTCCAAAGACTTCGTAGCCGCGTTTCTGCCATGCACATGAATGATGGAAGCGAAGCACCGGAAAAAAAAAATCCTCCCTAAAGGGACGTACACTTAACGGTGTCAGCAAGTTTCAAAAAAAAAATGAAGAATGCATGATCATAAAGTTAAAGCTATTGATTATATTATTTTTTTCCTTTGAATTCGCAACCGAAACTAAAACAGGAAAAACCTGGCGTGACCAGAGCAAATAACAGCAGCAACCCGAGGTTTCTTCAAAAATGTCCGCTGTTCACACCTCTTTTTTTCTTTATTTTTTTCGTGTGATATTTGAGCTTCTCTTTTCTTTTTTAGATTTCGTACGTTTTAAGCTTAAGTGGCCATCAAATGTTCTCGCTTCGTGACATCAAAGACGCTTGTATATACATACACGCATATGTATTCATGTATATATATATACGTCTGCACACATCTATTTTTGCATACCTACATGTATATGTATATACATATATATATATATATGTGCGTTAAGCAAAAGAACAAAGTGAAATCCTCCATGCAAGGGGCAGATGTTACTTCACACAGTGAAGCGTTCTCATAAAGGGTGATCCCTGCATTCCAATCCAAATCATCGAGCCATAAGCGGCAGAGGATGTTGAAGAAGCTGGTGGCAAAGACATAAAGTGCCTCCTCGCACTTTTGACTTCGGCTCTCCCCACCCTCTTTGAAGCGTGCAAACAAGAAGCGTTGAGTTGGCGGTTGGAATGTCGTGCTACGCGGGAAAGGCCTACTCACTAACTGGAGATCAGAAGAAAGCAAAAAAAAAGAAGAGAAAGACAGCGCACCCCGCATATGAAGGGTGGGAAGGGCCCACAGGCAAAGCAAGAACTAACCACCGTTCGCGTACAATAGTTCAGCGAGCAACTGGCAAAGAAAAAGAAGAATAGAAACGCATCAGTCATGAAAAATATTTTTTGAGCCTGCTCAAAAACAGAAACTTAAAAAAAAGGAAAGAAGTCCGTGAAGGTCACATCAACAGCACTAGCACCGGCCTCGTACTTCGGTCCTTTACAATTTTCACTCGCGCGTGATGATGCCGAGATGGTGATAAGGGTGGGGGGTGCAGCTGCAGATCCTAGAGCTGCATACGTGACCATTTGCACCGTCTTTAAATCTTAAGCAACGGAAGGAACAACAGCACAAAAAAAAAAAAACATTCATGTAGTTCGCATTCTTGGCCAACTGAATGGATGTGAAATTTACAAGAGAGTACCTCACGTTGGTGTAAGCACAGCGGCGTAGAGACTTGGCGATGGGTAAGCCGAAGAATGGACCGCAGTGCAGTTCTTGAAACGGGGTGGTTCGTGGGTGCATGTTTGTGCTGCGGAACGACCCGCGGCAGCAACATGGTACTGGGCGAGCTTGACCAGCTGCTCTCACTCAACCGGTCCTGATTCGTCACCTCCGTCTCCCTCTCATCGGTGTTAGAGCTCAGTAAAGGGTACTTGAAAGGGGGCCGATGTCCCCTGTGCCATGTGCTGTGTGAACTGCTCGGATTCAGTCTCCACGTCACCCGATGGCATTTTGCCATTTCTGCTGCGTCGGCAGAGGCGGTGGGATAGCGAGTCGCTTGTCGTTGCCCCCCTTCGCGATGTTGGGTGGTCGTTATTCGGCAGATAGACAGACGACACCGGCTGATTATGGCACCCATTGGGGCTTCAAGCGCGCTCATCCTCCTCTAGCGGGTGCGCGGCAACACCGGAGGAAGCAGCCTCAACTGCGATTGACAGTGTTTCTGGGGTATTCTGGCAACACTGTTCTTTGGACAGAAAAGTGGATGAGGCAAAAGGTTTTGCTGGTGCATCCTGCCGCAAACCCTGCAAATCTTTCTCACGCGGGGTGCAAAGCCCCTTGTTTTGGGGGTGAGGACTGCGTGTCTGTGAACGCTGCTCCGCTCTATTCACCGCCCGTTGGGCTGTTGTGGACTTTGAGCGCCACGCGTGGATGTTCATTGCAATCAAAAGAGGCGTCCTGGCTCCTCGAAATCTGCCGAGAGCCGGCGAAGCTCGCCACCAACCCCGGCGTAAGCTCTTTCTTCTTCAGGCGAATACTGTTAGGGCAGCAACAGCACAGCGCAAAGAGGATGAGAGCAGCGACGAGAATCAAAAAACCGATGATGGCAGCCATAATAATCATGCCAACCTCGCTGGAGAGAAGCCTCAACGTGTAGTCGTAATCGACGCCCGTTGTGGCCAAACTACCTGCGGCCTGGCTGGTTGAGGCGAGGGCTACAACGGAGTGCTGGAAGAAATGCACGGCCCCCCCATCCGCAATAATGGCTGCTTCGGCCTTGTAGAGCGCCTGGGTGGCAGCGTAGTCACCCAGCAGCAGGACCGAGGCAATTTCCTCAGGAATCCAAATATGCGATGCTCCTGCAGAGTAGCTCTGCGAGACGTAGCAGACCACCCGTAGGACGGTGGAGTTCCCAAATGCCATCACTGAGGCGGACACCACTTCGGCCTTTGTGACAAACAGACGCCGCGCGAGCGTGGCTTCCACAGTGGCTACAATCGTTGCGTACAGCACCGCGCGTTGCTTCGTCAATACGCCTCTCCAGATGTTCGCCTCACCCACAAAGGTAAGCAAGTAGTTCCCACTGATACTTCCCTCGATTACAGTGCCGCTGCTACTGCCGGAATGGTGATCAGGGACGAGTGGAACCCACGTTTTGATGGGCGTGACAATTAAATCGGTGTAGCTCTGCAGGGCTGAGTAAGAGGTCTTCAAGGTGTTAACGAGCTGGTTGAATTGCGTCAGGGGCGTGGTCATGGCTTTTGCCTCCAAAGCATCCGCCGTGTCAGGGGATTTATTGGAGGGATATGACCAGACAGTGTAAGCCATATACAAAGAGGAGGCATTTACAAGGTGCTCGTCAATATTAGTGGGCGCGACCACAACGTACAGCTTTGCCGTGGAGTCGAGAGTGTCTTGCAGGTCTTGTTGAAATGTAACGATCAAACCCGCCACTTCCAGCAAGCCCCCCTCGTTCAGGGCTTTGAACATCATCTTCCACATGTAGGTCGACCCCGTCAAGGGTAAGAAGCTACCCACGATATGTTTCATATCCGACGGCTTGTTCGTATTCAGCACCGTAACTTTCAAGGGAAGCGATGGCATGAAGGAAATGATGAGGGAGTTGAGATTAGTCATCGTGGAGCGGCGCAGGCAGTCGTCGATCTCCGTAGGTGTGAGATGGGTATCGAACGTAAAGTCCACCAGTACGCCATAGGTGAGGCCTGAGGAGGACTCCTTATTTATTGCTAGTGCGATCTTCTTCAAGCTTGCATCGTGGTCGAGTGCTGAGACGGCGGAGGTGAAGTCGGACCTGATGGCAGACTCAACAGCTGGCTTTATCGTTTCCTTACTATCTCCCTCCAATACAGTGGACCAGAGGGCAGTATTCCCACTCAGCCATGCAGTGCTTGAGACGTCATCAGCGGCGTGTACCGGCAATCCTACAAGAACGAAAAGAGTAACGAGGACCACCGTGAGGCTCACTGCTGAGGCATGGGAGCCGTGCTTCACTCGGAAATTAGGCATCAGGCTGTATGTGTGCATGCGCCTTCTCGCTTATCTTGCCACCGTACGCGCAGTGGTGTTTTCTTTTTCGTTTGCTGATGTTGCCTTCGTTCTTTTAATCGATCCGCGAGGCTACAGTCCTTCCTTTCGATTGATTGGTGTCCGATATCTGTAATACGAGCAAACGCTAGCAAGCCGTGTGAGCAGCACACGCAATGCAGCAAGAAGCTCAAAAGAAAAAAAAAGCAGGTTGAAAGGTTTGTATATCGGCAGCAACAAGAAGAAGAAAAAGGACAAGAATACTCAAGCAAGGAGGGCAGCTGCTTATCCCAAACTTGAATCGGCTCACTGAAAAATGGGGTCCCGTAGGCAAGTAGAACTTTTCATTCGTACAACAACGAAATGCACATGTCCACGTTAGGAGCCGCATACGTAAGGTGTTGCACCATCAATGCAGGTGTAACGGAGCATGTGGGCGAAGGAACATATAGGCGAAGACAAAAAGACAGTGAATGCAAAGTCAAAGAAGAGAGACATTAGTGGACAGCACGTAGGACCCCATTAGCGGATGCAGCCGCACTTTCGATAGAGCTGGAGAGGCCACTAACTGGCAAAGGTCTGCACTCTGTAAGCATCCATTACAGAAATCGAAGTCAGCAGCCGCCATGCAGCTGCGCTATCATAAGATCTGGTGACTGAGTGTAAATACATGGCCTTTATGTTGATCTTTGCTCGCCAAGCCACACTTACGAACGGTGTGAACAACACGATAAATAAAAGTGCAGACGACCCCATGAGATTCACCCAGTATATATAGTGGGGTGATTCGCCTACACTGCTACAGTGCACATCGTAGACGTTGCGCGAATCATGCGCTCCAGCTCCCACGTAATCGTCTGGCACTCCGCTGCACTGAACCCGGCAGAGCGCAGCAGCGCCGTCTGATCCGCCACCTTCCACTGCCAGATGTCACGCATAACGGGCAGCCGGTGGAAGCGCAGGCATTCATCGACCTCTTGAAGCAGCGGCGTCATCATTGGAGGGAAAATAAAGGCGGCGTGCTCCTGCAGTGGTGCAAGTGGCACGCCCTTAACGGGCACACGCACACCGTGACTAGGAAGCTCATCCGCCGCAACGCGATGACGCGTGCTTCGTGAAAACGATCGACGCGCTGCAGCAGCTGGACGCACCGTCACAGTGTTCTTCAGAGGGTGGTGACCACCGTCACTGTGGCTAGGAGTGATTTCAAAGTATCCATCGTAATTGCTACGAGTATCTGACGAGGTGGTCTTCTCCACCAGCGAAGAACCAGATGTGCCGTGGAGCATGTGTGAATCCACCAAGCCCATCGTCCCATCTCCCGCAGCGTCGCCGGACGCAGAAAGGCATCCCTCCGCCCAGTCACGTCGTATTGCACAATCGTGAAAAACACCGTTTTCGTGTTCCGTCGCGTCAGCAGCGTCGAACAACTCCTCCCGTGCTGTACGTGCTGGAGAAACCGACCGACGGTACGCCGCTGGGAGAATGAGCGAGGTCGTGAGGGGGCGCCCCGGCCCGAGACGTTGTCGCAGCGCGTCCTGCAGCTGCGCTCGTGCAGGGTCCACATCAGTCTGGAGACTCCGACTACGCAGATGAGCCGCCACGCCGGCTTCCCTCGCCGCATCGCTCATCGACGGTCGTGCATGGGTATTGCCCAACCTCTGTGCATGATGTGGAATGGCAGCAGATCCCATCGAGTTGGCGTCACTGTGATGCTGAGGATCGCGTGCTGGCTTCGGAGGGTGTCGGTCGTTGTGCGACGGATAAGCAGGGAAGTTTGCTGCTTCGTGAGGTTGCAGCATATCCCGACCACGCGTTGACGAGCCGTCAAAGAACTCGCTTTCCCCCCGCGTGCTGATCGATGCGGACTCGCAATCCGGCTCCGCCTCCCCAACGCCTTGCAGCAACGCATTGAGGCCGCGTACAGCAGCGTGATGCAGCGGTGCGTGCTCCGCCCAGTACAATCGCCTGTCCTCCGTCGAAAGAGGCACGCCTGTAGCATCGTGTGTGGCGTGCAGAGCAAGAGGCCGCGCGTTGGCCCTTACGCGCCGCTTCAAAGTGAGGCTTCGCTGGCCCTCCCACTGGTCACACCGCGTGAGAGAGAGTCGGTCTCCATCACCATCAGCAACTGGGCCGCCTATCAATGCACTTCGAACTCCAACATCTCTACCTTGCACCCGCGCGTTGGCATGCTCTCCTTCCCTCACTGCCTTTGCAAGATACGCTGTAGACACCTCGTTCGGTTTTCGTGATTGCCCCGAGATCGGGTCATGCAGCTCCAACCCTCGTGGTGCCCCGCCACCACGTAAGCCCAGCCGCAGGCGAGTAGTGGTATGATGGAGCCGCGTCCCCGCCACACTGTCGCGCTCACCTACCGCCTCCACCCACCCGCTATGCACTCGCATGTAACGTTGGTTTAAGATACCCTCGCGAAGCCGCGCAGGGTCTACACCAGTCACCACAGCAACGCCGTGCCTATACTCTTGAACATTATACGTGGACGGATGATTCCCCGCTCCATAAATGGCAGAGGCTTGGCCACTTGTCTTCGCGCGGCCTACGGCGTGGTGATCGGCAGCAGTAGCAGGGAGAGCAGCGAGACCGTTGTATAGGGTACGAGGCGCTGCCTCGCCTGGACCACGCCGCGGCACTGAAAATCCAGAGGGATGCGCAGCACTTTCCTTGTTTATGCGTAATCGCTGCGTTGACGTGTGTGCTAATCGCGCTGTCGCAGTGGTAATCGTACTAGGGGCAGTGGTGCCGGTGCTTGCATTTCCGTAGAGCTGAAAAACGGAATCTGTGTGACTCGGTTGCTGTTTTCGATTGATACCAGATGTCTCAGCAGACGGTGATAGGCGTTGTTCCCGATCATTTGTGTTGTGCATTGCGCCGCTGCTTAGCCGTGGCATACACGGCAGTGGGCCGCACGTCACTACCTCGGCAAAGCGAACAGGGGACTCACCTTCTGTGGCCGGGTGTGTCGGCGATGGCGAGGCGGTTCGAGAAAGGCGGTGAGCAGCGACACTGCAAGTACGCGATCGAGTCGGCGTGGAAGGCACGCGTACCTCATCTTTTCGCTCGTTGTGGATAGGCAGCTTCACATCCCTACAGCTGCGGTAGTCGCATCCCACGTGCGCAGAAGCGTCACCATATTTCTGATGATGCGCTGCAGCCTCCATGTGGGCCGCAGGGCGGCCCACATTGCGCCGCATAACCTGTGTCTCCTCCTCCTCCTCTCCTACTACCTCCGCCGCCTCCTGCCACCACGGTGGGGTAGGATATCTTTTACTCGCCTGCACCAGCGATGTTTCTGCGAGGATTTCGTACAGTTTTGGGGACGGCACAGCACGGGGTGGCCATGACGGTGTAGACGAAACTCTTCTTCGCGTGGGAGACAACGATGTGAGACGCGTCGGTGTGGAAAGCCGGTCACCTATGAATTCCGCGGAGCGGTCAGTACAGCTCCCAGTGGGCAGGTGACTTCGATAGAGGCTTGTAGCTGTGTAAAAGGAAGGAACTACCTTCGTCGCTGGAAGCTCACTTCTCTGCTGTGTTGGTGCTGGGTCAGCGTGCACCGTAGCGCCTCCTATTGTTTGCCACCGTGTGGCCCTCGGCGCACTCGACACTCTCAAAAAAACCTCCGATGGCGCATCACGCAGGCCCCGCTGCTCCGTTACTACGCGATGCATACAACACTTCCGTATTTGAAGGTGTAAATTGCAGAAGGGGAAAGGGCACTCTAGAGCTGAAGAATATAAAGAACAAAAGAGAATGAAGTCTAATAAGTTTTCCTCGAATTATATGAAGAACACGGATCGGATGAACGCGTACCGCGCGAATCAGCGTTGAAAATAGCGCAGTGAGGGCTATATATATATAGTCTCCACACGAAGAACGATGGCCAGTCTCAACTCGCTAATGCATAAGCGCAGCCACCAGCTTCGCACTGCTGCTATATGGATTCGCTCTAGGTGCTACACAACGACGCGTTTTTTATTGTTTTGGAGGAATGGGGGGAGGGGGTGCGGAGGAGGGGAAATCAAAGCACGATCTCTCTTCCTCACTCCTGCCGAATCAGTCAGAAGGCAGCGGTGCGGGTTGGGCATAACCGGGGAATTGGCTAAAGAACGCGCAAGCAAAGAAGCGCTGTTCGGGGGGGAGAGAGCGCAACGCGAGGATTTCCAGATTTCCTGCAGAGGTGAGTGACGGCGCACACGACAACAGGCGAATTTGGGCACCTCACAGAAGCACGTTGAGAGGGGAGGGGACGGGAGGAGGGTGGGTGGGGCGGCAGCAAAGAAAAAATGGCTGGCTTGCTGCTGATGCTGTCTCTTTTGTGCGCATCGTCGTGACAGCACAATGAGAAACCAAGACGCAGCGCGAAGCACGTTCGAGGCCAATCTTCTTTCTCAAAAGGCGTGCCCCGCAGACCCTTCGCTTTGCTCAAGTGTGTCTTTCCGTGCCATGCACCTGCATATGAGGAGCGCGCTTGAAGCGAAACAACAAAGAAAAAACTGGAAGTGTACGATGCGGCGAAATCACCCTCGCCAGACAACAACAACAACGCCACACCTCGCTGGTGCATCCATTTCACTACGTCAAGGAGCGCCCTGCCACCCCAATCCACAGCCCGTCTTCTGGCTCAGACTCGTGCACGCCCAGCTCTGGCGGCCGCATATCCGCCTGCTGCGAAAAGAGGCGCACCGGCGCCTCCTGGAAGTGGCGCGTCTCCTTATCAATCGGCATCGAGTAGGTCATGGCCTGCTCCATGCGGAAAATGTACTCTGACATCCCGAGGGACGTCTCCTTCACCAAATCCTGTACCTCCGGTGTCGAACGATCCAATGCCTCCACCTCTGCGGCCGTCGCCATCATATCCTCCACACTCGCGCCCTCCTCGGACATGTACACGAGAAGTCGATAGCGGTCCAGCATGCGCTCATGCAGCTCGTATCGATGCGCCGCTTTATACAAATTCGCAAGAGTGACGATCGCACTTAATCTTAGCGGCTCCAGCAGCATTGCGTGTCGAGCGGCGATGATCGCATCGAGTAAGTTCTTCTTGGGATTCTCCCGGTGCAGCAGCAGCGCCAGTGTTTCCCACGGTGCGGCAGAGCTCGGAAACTCCTGCATCGCCTCCAGGCAGAGGCAGCGTCCCAACGATGACGAGTCACGTGCGCGGTCGTTCACGTACTGAAAGAAGGCCTCACGGTAGTCGCTGTCTTGATCATCTAGCACATCTGGCGGCTCCGCAAAGCCATCCAAAGCGGCTTCCATTGCGCTGTTGACTGCCGTATTGTCTGTTGGAGCAGCAGCACTTTCGAACTTCCCTTCGAGTTGGTCCCTGCATTTCAACGGCGAAGGTGATGAAGCCGATGGGCTAGTGGAGCTGGGAGAATGAGTTGGCGGCGCGTGAATTGTGAGCGCCTCTGCGCTGTGTTCCACCTCTTCTGATGCTTGCTTCTTGTCAGGCAAGACACAGCGCTGCTCTGGCCGCTGCGTAGCCGCTTCACCGAACGAAGACGCTGACCACGACAACGCTACCGCGCTGTTTCTGCGCATTCGTGCTCTATGCACTGACGAGTGAGCCCTGTAGAGCTTCATCATCTTCTCGCAAAAGGAATAGCTCTCGTGCAAGCGGCCGCATCGGCGCAGCGCGGCGTGCAGCTTTGACAAGGTAAAGAACTCAAATCGCACTGGGTGCGGCAGCATTTCGTGGATGCGGCGCGCGGTCAGCGCCTTCAAGAAGGCAACGACCAGGTGTAAAGCAAAAGTGCGCGCCGCAGGTGAGACGTCGTCCGAGTCGAAGCGCGCAATAAAGTGTTGCTCATCCACAGCCTGAAAAAGAGACTCGAGCAGCGAAGGCGCGTAGTCACGGCCCAACACACGCACGATGGGGCCGAGCGACTCAATGAAAAAGCGCGATGTTGCACCTTCACCATCGGTAGCACACTTCCGCGCTGCCGCCTCAACGATGATGTCAGACAGAAGAGCGAGGGCCACTTCAATCGGAGCGGCCTGCGGCACAGTCGCATAGGAGACTGCGGTTTGTGACGGTGTGAGAGCGCTTGTGGGGGTGGGTAGCATGCTGGACGCCGTTATTGTTGCCGTGCCTGCTGGGTCATGAGACGCTGCGGATGGCAAACCATCATGTGCATCGTTGGTGCTGCCGATCAACGGCTCTGCTGTTGCTGCTGCTGCTGCTGCCTTTACTTCATTCGCCAGCTTCTCCTCTCCTATGATGTTGCTAGTGTCAGTGCTGCCCGCGCCACTCGCATAAGGCAACTGCAGCCGCCCTTCCAGGACAGCCTTGTCATACTCTATCACCAAGAAATCCAAAAGCACGCGAATACGCGGCTCCCAGCCCTCCACACCGAGGTCCATCTCCAACAGCGACTCTATCGCATCCACGTTTGTCACATCAGCTTCTAAGATGTCGTACAGCATCTTCTCCGCCTCTTCAAACCGCGAGAGACGCCTCAGCGCTAGCGCAATTAGATAGCGAACGTGATTCACATCCGCGATGGTCGCCACTGTCCGCTCCAGCACGAGCACGGAAGCCGGCAGCTCCTCCATCTCCACCGGCTGCGACAAGTACGCCTCGTCCGTTGCTGGCAGGTTCATCTGTGGGGTGTCCCGCCCAGGTCTCTCAAGCACCTCCGTGCCGTCCGCCTGCTGCACGACCCGATAGCCGGGATTTGATCGAGGTGCGACGCGAAAGGCGTCCTCTCGATCCTGAAGACGCTGCTGCCGCTGTTGCCACTTTAATAACAAGATGCGCTCCTTACTCATTGGCATTTCCACCTCTTGACCCACCATTTTGATTAAGTCGGCTAGGTCGGCGGTTAGGCCCTCCACGGCACTTGTTAGGTCAGCTGGCATGCTTCCTTGTTCCATCACCACCCGCTTCAGCTCTTGGATGCGCAGTGTGGTGTAGCCGCGATAAGCCAACTCTTCTCGCTCCAGCAGCTCCTTCTCACGCTCCATTGCCTCTACGGCGGCAGCACCTATGCGGCTGACGCTGTTGTATTGCACCATAATCTTTGGTGCTACACGAGGGTCCTGAGTGTAGCCGGATGGAGTATCCGCCAGGGTGTTGCGCACTATGTTTCGTTCGAGGCAAATCAATGTGGTGTGGAAGAGTCCGTTGGCGGCGCCACTGCCAGAGCCTGCAGATGTATTTGCTCCGTTGGATATCTGCCACGCTGCACGTTCGCCGGCACATTCGAGAAGCCGATGATGGTGATTCGCCATGCAGGGGCGCGAGCTACTCCACGTGAAATCTGAAGAAGGCAGATGTCCCCCGCTTTCACTTTGCAAGCCTGATGATGGTGATGATGACGATAATGCACGTGTGGGAACCGCGCCTGCTGGCTTCTGCGTCACTCGCTGTAATCTGGTGACAGATTGAGCGGAGAAAGGATGAATGGTGCTGTACGGCAGTACCCGTATGCGCCGCATCAGCTTCCGTCTAGACGACACCATTGCGCACTTGCAGGTCCATGCGCCTTCCGAACATCCAGGAGTAAGACGTTGATACGAGCTTTGCTTTGTCACGCCGCTATAACGGCTGACTGGTCTCTCTTTAGCGAACACCGGCTCCTTGTATAGCTATCGCGACAGAAAAAAAAGAGGAGCCTTGATAAAGAAGATGATAACGAAGAAGAAAGGCGTTTGCACGTACGGTGCGGGCCCCGCGTCATGAGCGGGACATCAACACGCAGTGCACAAACAAGTCGCCATTCAGGGCCACACCACCGCCGCCGCCACACATTCATGGCCTCAAAATATAAGACAAAGTCTGTTGTTGTTGTTGTTTTCGTTAAACTATGAGGAGCGTGTCAACGGGGCACGTGCCTGCAAGGCTCGCGCTTCACACTTTGCCTGTGGAAGGTCAGCACACTGAAGGGCAAGTGCAGCATGCACCTCTACGCTTGGGCAGAACGTGGAAGACACCATAAATAAGTTTTCTTCCTCTGCCGCGGTCTCACTAGCAGCGAGAGGGTGCCTCTTCCTTCGTCGCGGGAAAGGCCACCTTTACGAAGCCCAGTCTGCATGCGAGAGGCAGGGCACACCTCCTCATCTCCCCCCCCCTTAACCTCACTATTCGCCCACTCCTTATGATGGATGCCGTGTGATCCATCAGCACAGACAAAGATGAGAAGTTGAAGTCACAGAGAAACGGCATGCGTGCAACGACTGGACCACAGGCCGCAGAAGGGGTCAAAGAAACAAAAAAAAAGGCGGGGAAGGGGGGAAACGTCAACAAGAACGCAGCATTTAAAGAAGTGGGATGCGCAAACGCGAAAACGCACCGCTTCGTAGCCGCATGACCGCCTGCCCTCCGCAAACAAAAGGTGAAGAAAGAAATAAGTAAATGGATTAGCGTCATGTGTGACGACAGCAAGTGAAGTGTTAACGCTCACCCCTACAAAGACACCTCCCTTCACTACGCAATAGAATGACGAGAGGTGTCCGACATGGACAGCACCACTTTACCGTACCCGCGGTTCTCCTCAATATATGTGTGCGCCGCTGCAACCTCCTCCAGTCGAAACCGGTGGCTGATAATAGGCGCTATAATGCGTTCGTTCATGTAAGGAATGACTTCCTTCTCAAAGGACTTCACCAGCATTGTTTTGTAATCATCGCGGCGGCAGCGCAGCTTCGTAAACGTAATCTGTGCTTGCTCACGGTAGAAGGGCAGCGCGTTTATCTGAACCTGCGAGCCGCCCATGAAGGCGAGCACCACGAGATGCCCGTTCGGCGCCAGTACCTGCGCATTTTCATTCAGGTACGTTCCACCAAATACGGGGTCGACGATCACGTGTATGCTCTCCTCGCCAAAGAGCTTCTTCACCTTGGGTGCGAAGGACCAGCCGGCTTTGTCCTTCGTGCGACTCAGGTTTACACTGGCGTATCCTTTGCATATATCCAGCTTGTCCTCTGACGACGTCGTGATGGCGGTCGCCTTAAAATACTTCTCCGTGATCTGCGCGCACGCGCTACCGATGCCGCTCGCACCGGCGTGAATGAGAACCCGCTGCCCAGGCATTACCTTACCGTGGCGCTTTAAGGTCTGCCAGGCGGTGATGAAGGTCTCGGGGATGACGGCAGCCTCCGTGAAGGAGTAGCCCTGAGGGATGGGCATCACGCAGCCCATGTGAGCGACAGCGTAATCCGCGTAACCGCCACCAGGCAGCAAGGCCATCACTTTGTCGCCTTCTTTAATGCCATTGTCTACCCCAGACCCAACCTGGGCCACCACACCGGCCACTTCCAGGCCCATGATATCGCTGGCTCCCGGGGGAGGGGGGTAGTGGCCACGGCGCTGCGAGAGATCGGCGCGGTTGACGCCAGCGGCCATTACATTAATCAGCACGTCGGTGCTCTTCTTGATAGTGACCATGGGGACCTCGGCGACGGCCATCTTGTCGACACCGCCGAAGCCCTTCAACGTCACTGCGCGCATCATCGTGTTGTGCTTTGCGGGGAGGAGAGGATTTAGAGCAAGGTTATTCGCCCGTAGAGAGTATCGGTGCGTCAGTTCAAAGAAAAGAAGTAAACCGTCCAGTTCCTTCGAGCTCCCCTCAGTCTATCAAGCCAAAGCAGATCGATTTGCACGAGGCGCCTGTAGACTACCGAGAATTGTCTTTGTGTAAATATCGATTTTAATGTGTGTAGGGTTGTAAAGCAGTCAAGAAGAAAAGAAAAAACTGATGTAGAGGCCAGAGCGACTCTGCCGACCAAACGTCTCAGCTATACAGGTATAAGTGACGTAGCAGTACAGCACGAATTAGAAGCAATCGTAAATAAATAAGCGAAAAAAAAAAACGCATGCAACAAAAAGAAAGAAAGAAAGAAAGAAGGGAAAAGAAAGAAACAACAACGATAATGACTCCTTCGTCAACGGCAGAGCGGCGCTACAGATGGGAAGTTCACATGCGAGAAAAGAAAAAAAAAAATCTGAACTACCTTCCGCCGAGTCCTCAACAACGATGCATACGATGGTGTCACAATGGAGTTGTCACAAAGATACAAATTAGATATCGAAAACTAAAAATTAAAATTAAAAAAGAAAGAAGAGCTACAGAAAAAAAAAGGGAGAGCACTGAATGGGAGGCGGGGGGGAGGGGCACAGAGAGATCAAAGAAGCGATGTGAATTTGGAAATAGGTGAAACAGAATCAAAGAGATGCTAAAGCAGAAAAGAGATCTGGGATATGAAAAAGAGCAGGAGGAAGTTACGGAGGGTGACACTCATGCCTCCATCCCGTGTCCGTATGTGAGTCGGGCGCTTTCCCCTGCCCCTGGTGAGCACATAGAGAAAGCGGCACCACGAAAGACGTATACCGGCGTCCCGAGTCGAGGTACAGCTTTCTGCACCCGCACCTACCATCTGTATATATACATATGCATATACATATATATGTGTTTGTATGTATGTATGTATTAATGACCCATGGCCTACAATGTACGAATAGAAGAAGGCCCCTCGACGTTAGGCTGTCCTGCTCTGACATGTGCCTTACAAGCTCAAACAAAAGGCTTTGCAGAGAGCGGTGCATTACTGTTTCAAGCGTACTCAGCAAGCAAAAAAAAAAAAGGCTGAGGACTGAATGTATGTGCGTGACTGCCACTGACAAAACACCAGCATAAAGAAACCCCCCCCAAAAAAAAAAAGAGTGGTGATTGAATACATTCACTGCCTATCATTTGAGTGGCATTGAAACTTAAGAAAAAAAAAAGTTGGGGGTACACAACACTATCAAGTTTATTAAGAAAGATGAAGACGTGAAACCTTTTTTGCCTACCGTCTCTCAGCATGCACGCACGCACATACACCAACAGACACCATCGTCTCCTACCACGTCATTAGCGTCAACATAGAAGATACTCGCTAGACAAGCGCGAATTATCATAACGTACATGCAAATGTGTATCACACTTGCTCACCCACTCTACAAATCCTTGTCTTTTTTTGTCGATGATCACTGCTTCTGCGAGGACCACATCTTTCTCGTCTTCGGTTGAAAGCCTGCATCAATAGTGAAAATCAAAATAATAATAATAATAATAATAAGCAGAAAGCACAAATGGATTCTCAAAAAAGGGGGTACTTCAAAAAAGCGTTCGCAACTGCGAATACGCGTCCACGATGGGAAGACCGAAGAGCGCAACCCGCAGGAAGGTGTAATCACCCAAAACAGCAAGTTGATGCAAGCAGAAGAGGTACCCGAGAAGCTTCGTGACAGAGCTACACGGCAGCACGGCTCGTGTTTCAAAACAACAAGGCATGCACGCACACACACACACATGCGTGCTCTCCTCTTTACTATTTCCTTTCACTCCCAGATCCACTCTCGCTAAGTAGAGTTATAGCTTACTGCGCTATAAAGTCCGCAAGATGATTGATAGTAACCAGTCTATCGTTGCCTAGCAAAACGAAAAAAAAAAGGGGGAGCAGATATGAATGAGGTGAACAAGACATCGTTTTATTATCTTCCAAAGTAAGAAACTAAAAAAAAAAACAAAAAAAAAGAGAAAAAGAATGAACGGGAACAGAAGAAACGGGTTTCAAAAACAACAAATTTCAAAAAAAAAAAAATGCGCGTGAAGGCAGATACATCGGACCATTAGCGTTCAAACCATTTCCGAAGGTACGAATCGCAGGCCACGCGTCAGTGCCACCCCTGTTTACTTTATAGTTTCCTCTTCTTTTTTGAGTAAATATACCAGTATGAGGTTGGTATATAGATAGATGTACGTATGTCATGATTTCGCAGTTACCGTTGCTGGACTGTCAGTTATGATCAAATAAATATATTTGAAGCTTAAAAAAAAAAAAAGATTGGAGCCGATTACTCACTTCCGGCTAACAGAGCAGCGCAAAAAATACGTTGAGTGTGTAAAAACACAAGAGACAGAAAGAAGGAAAGTAATCGAAAAAGAAAAGAAGAATACAGTGAAACAAACAAGCAGCTTGAAGGAGGGAAAAGAAAAAGAAGAAGAAAAAGAAAGGGGGGCTTAAAGAATAATAAAAAAAAGGCTCAGCCGGTAACAAAAACAAAACGGTGCGCAACTCCGCAAAAAAAAAAAAAACGCAAAAGAAGAAGCGCTTTCCATCCTCCGCAAGAGCGCGTGTGGAAGAATCTTTGAACTACGAGAGAAGCAATGTGGGCTGCAAAGGATAAAGAATGAACAATTCAAGGCTCTGCCCACTGTTCAATGACTCAAAATCAGAAAAAAAAAAGAAACGGAAGGCAGAGAACATCGCTATTGGCATGTCCTGGAGAGGGGGAGTGGGGTGGAATAAGAACAAAATGAGGGAAAGAGAAAAGATACATTCAGCCGTAACGTTGTTCCATTGCTTTGCCGCTTTTTTGTTTGTTCGTTCGTTCGTTCGTTTGTTTGTTTGCTACAAGAGGACAAAGAGGGCCGTTCGCGATACGGACAAAACACGACATTGCCACTGCGCACTTGGAGAAGGCTGCGCAAACAAACAAGTCAAAAGCCACATAAAGAAAAACAAAACACCCATCATAGCTCCTTATCGGCTGGGAAAACACGAGGGAAGGAAAAAGTGATGTTGCTGCGCAGTCGCACTAAAAATAAAAGCAAGACAAAATGTAGGGAAAACGTTTTGACAAGGAAAAAAAGAGGGAGAGGGTAAAGAGGGGATCCGTCTATCATTAGAAGAGTGAGAGAGCGCCTTCCGCTCCACAGGCTTAATTGCTTACCAAACAAACAAAAAAAAAATCAAAACAAACAAGTAAAATCAAAAAACAAGAGAGAGAAAGAAAATAAAAGCAAAACAGATTCTTATCGCGGCACGCAACACGCGCCTCCCAACAAAAGAAAAAGAAGTAAGGGCACAACTAAGAAACGCACGAGAGGGACACTGCGCGCATTCCTTCCATCAAGCCGTTTGACCAAAACAGTCCATCTTTCTTCTTTTATTATTTTTATTTCTTAGCTTTCCAGCACATTCTAGATTTGCGCAACCGCGAGCAGATACCTATAATTGATCCACTACTCGCACTCGTGCAGGATCGTCGCTTTCAGCTTCCACATGCTCCCACCCACCATGTCGGCCGTCCCGTTCAATGAGAAGAGACGCAGCGCGCGGTCGCCCTCGTCAGGGAAAATACGAGAAGAGAAGACCTCTTCGCCATCGTTCACAAACACTTCGATCGACGAGCGATCCACATATACGTGTAGCTGCAGCAGCACACTCTCCGGAATCTTGCACGAGCGATAGCCGCTCAGCATGTACTGCGGGTAGTGCCGGTTCAGCACAAGGCGGTTCGACTGCGCGTCCACGTACAACTCAGCACCCGAGCCCAGCCACAAGCCGTATTTCTCCGCCGTACTCGTCTGGCAATTAAAAATTACCTCCAACTCATACGAAGTGCAGTCCTCCACAAGTAACATATCGGTGCTCTCACTAATACGCTGCGGGGGGATAGTAGCTTGAGCGCAGCGCAGCTGCAGCAGCTCACGAGGCGGGATCATCCGAATACTGCCCGTGAATGGATCCAACACCAGCTCACGGGGCAGAGTCAGGCAGCCGCTCCAGCCGTGCTCGCGGGTAGGCATCGGGCTTTCCCACATATCCAGCCAGCCAACGATGATGCGGCGTCCGTCAACTGTGGAGAAGGTCTGCGGGGCGTAGAAATCGTGCCCGCAGTCGATCTCGCGGAAGCGCTGCGTAACGTCAAAATCAGTCAGTCTGCACGGCCCGTTGTGACGACGTGCTCCACGATGGGGCGGAGCGGTATTGTTTCTCTCCGCGATAGCTGCCAGGGCACTGGTAGCGGTAGAGGTGTTCCAGGCGCCCAGCATGTACCCACTCTGGAAGCGGTTGCGATTTACGTAGCCCACCTTGCGCTTGCCTTGAGGCGAGAAGAGAAACACATTTGACTGGTCAAGGCGGAAGAAGTCCGGGCACTC
>LJSK01000088.1:25788-44298 GCA_001299535.1 Leptomonas seymouri
TCACGGCAAGACACTGATGCTGATAAATCGCGTCGGGGCTGGCCGGCGTGGGCGCGTTCAAAACATAGTGGCCTGTGTAAAAGACATACAGCTTGTCATCGTTAGTCACCGCAGAGCCGGAGAAACAGCCGTCGCGGTCACACGAGTCACCTGGGGCCAGCGCAGTCTTCTCGTGATGCCAGTGCACGAGGTCCTTACTTGTCATATGGCCCCAATGCATGTGGCCCCAGTTTGCATTGTAAGGGTGGTACTGATAAAAGACATGGTAACGATCACGGAAGTAGACGAGTCCATTAGGATCGTTCATCCAGCCCGTGAAGGGAGCTAAGTGGTAGTCGGGGTACCACTGCTTGTCGGTCTCCGATTCCCAACGGGCGAGGGCGACTTTGTCAGCAGCCACCAGCCGCTCGGCGTGGGTATCGCGCGGGCGATATTCCGGCGCATCCTGCGTGGCCAGGGAGTGGCTCGGCATGAACGCTAGGAAGAACTACGTGTGTTAGAAAAAGAATATCCTGGTAAGGGAACCCGAAGGAGGGCCCTTCTCACCTCTTTCAGCAAAAAAAAAAACAAGAATCACAATAAGTGGCCGGATCACCACGTGTCCACAACACCAACACAGCAGCAGAAGTATAACGCGCGAAGCGTGGGAAGGAGTAAGCGCCAACAAATCCACTCCCCGTGATGCACACCGTAGTCGAAATGGGGGGAGGGAGGAGGGGAGGGGGGACTGCGGTGATTGCTGAAAAGGGAGTGGTGGGACAAGAAGATAGGAAAAGAAAAAAGAAAGGAAAGCTACACAGATATACAGCTATGTTGATGTATAAATATATATATATCGTGTTGCTAACATGTATACAAGCACCGTATTAATTCAGCTTTTACGCTTCCTGTGTGAGGAGTCTGCCTTGGTATCCTCCTGTTTCTCTTGGTGTAGACACAGGTACTGGCACACAACTTCTGTTGTTGTTTTCCTTGAACGATATCTGTTCCCTTTTTTTATTTATTTATGTTTTCTTTTCTTTTACAATATTCTTATTTCAGGTTCTTGTCTTCGTATTCTTATTTTTCTATATATATATATATATATGTATAGAAAAATAACGACGGAGGGCTTTGAGGGGTTTCGGGAGGCCGTGCACGCACGCACGGATGCCCCCAGAACAACAAAGAAAAGGATAAAGGAATACGCGACGGTGGCGATGCTTCGCGGATGTGGTGTAAGGTCGAAATCTGCTTGCAAGAAGAATAAAGGAAAGGAAAAATAAGAATAATAATAATATTAATACATGTTTTTGAGAAAAGGAAGAAGTACGGCTCGTCAGCTGGCTCTGCCAGAAGCTGGGGGTCTCCCATCAATGAAGTCCAGGTCTGTAAATGCGGGCGGGGGAATTGAAGCAGCGCAGACGTCGTTCAATGCAGTTAGTTGCTGCATGAGACACACACGCAGAAAGCAGCATGCGTTCCGTGCCTGGCCTTTCAGAGCATGGTGCTGTAGTTGGCAAGCACAGCACTGCAGTTCGTTGTAGAGGCTTCTCTCAAAGTACACCCACGTATCAAAGTCACGCATGCCAGTACGCTCACCTCTTCTGTCGTGGCGGGCTGAATGATTTCGCGAAGCATGAATGTCAAGTGTGCTACTGACCCACCGCCGTGGTGCGAAGACGACAGCCTGGCAAGCAGCAACGAGTGATCGCACATGAGAGCAGTACGTCGGCAAGAGAGAAAACCAAAGGAAAAGAAAAATGCGTTTCCAGCACGCTTCACGTCACTCCCACTCATGTACCCAACACAACAACGATAGCGGCTCCCACTTCTAGCGCCTACCCTTCATGTTTACACGCGAGCACCACGGTGCACCGACGCACATGCGATGTAAGCCCTTGTTATTATTTGCCCCACAGAAAAAAAAAAGGCAGGGCGGGTGTAGTGCGCGCATGCATTCTTCTTCAAACGCTAGAAGGAAGATGGGGGTCACTGCTCGGGGACGAGAGACTACCCTCGCCCTCTCTTATCGCCGGCAAGCCTGCGGCAAGGGTGGCAGCGACATCTCCGCAAAGAACGGCGACACGTTGGAGAAATTGCGTGTCTGGAAAGCAAAGACCTTGTAGCTCTGGCCCATCTCTTCGGCGTCCATGAGGCGGTGGTAGTTCTGCAAGATCTTCATCGCACTCTTCGTCTCCTCGTCCTTGATCACGTGCGCCAGTCGAATGTCGATGCCGTTTTCTAGCAGGAAGTCCTGCTGCGTCATAACCGGAAACCACTTCAGATGATGGCGTGCCACCTCCAGCCGCTCCAGCGCCCACCGCAGCTGGCGGAAGCTCACCCAACAGGAAAGGTCCACCTCACCAGGCGACAGCAGCGGATCGACAAAGCGGTGCCCCCGGATGCCGCGCAAGGTGCTGTGCATGTGCTCATCCTTGCCGTAGTCAATCAGTAAGCACGCCGCCTTCTGGCAGTCGATCATCTTCTTCATGAGAATCTCCATCGTCTGCATGCCGACCGTGTTGACCTCGTAGCAATCGCCAATCTTACCGTTATGGCGCACTTCGTCTGGAATGAGATAGGCCGACATCGACCCAGAAGGCGCGTGCACGAGGCGGAAGTGCGCCTCGGTGCCGGGGTCGGTGTCCACCTCCACGCACGTCTCGACCCACCCACGCTCCGTGTAGCGGAACTGTGCCACTGGCAGGGCGTCGAAGTACTCGTTGGCGATAAAAATAGTCGGCTCCAGCGAAAAGGGCAGCGACTCGAGACCCATCCACCATTTGATCTTCCCCTGAGCCGTTTGGAACTCCGCCAGCGCCTGCTTCTGCTCCTCTCGGCGCGCAGCACCGACTTCGATCAAGTGAATCTGCAAGAAGTGGAGCAGGTGTGGGTTGGCGTATTGGATTTGCTTCAGCATTGTCTTCATGAGCGTACCGCGGCCGGGGCCCATCTCGACCAGGTGCAGCACACGCGGCGTACCCATCTTCTGCCAGGCATCCATGACCCACGCCGCAAGGACATCGCCAAAAAAGGGGATTTCAGCAGCCGTCAAGAAGTCGGCCTTTTCGCTGCCAATTACGTGCTTCTTTGCGGCATAGTAACCCAAGTTGGGGTGCGTCAGACAGTCCTTGATGTATTGCGACATGGGGTAGTAGCCTTGTGCGAGGATCTTGTTGATGAGCTCCACGCAGAGAGGGGTCTTGAATTCCTTCTTGTTAGCTGAGTTGACGGTCGCGCGATCAGGGGTGGACATGTCGCTGGCGTGCAGGTTCATGGCGAGACGTGGAGCCGTGCTACGGAGCATCCCGGCACGATGGTTTACTACGGCAGCACCCCTTAGAGGAAACGTTGCAGACGTGGTGGGCGGAGTCGACGACGGCACCCGATGGAGAACGGCGGAGCCTCTGTAGAGTGACGGAGGCACAGCGGGGGCAGCAGCAGCAGCCGTGAGTGCGGCAGAGCACCCCGGTGACGTGAGCAGCGGAAGGGGAAGTCGAGGCATCATCACAGCCAATAGGATGTAGCCTCTTACCGGGTGAAGATTGAATTGAATGTATAGCAAAGCCAGCATGACGCGCACAGCGAAAAATGGGGAGAGGGAGAGAAGATATTGAGCGTTGCGGTCTACCACCAGTGGGCAGCGGGGGGTACATGTGAAGGCAGGCCCCCAGCATCAAGTGTTCACACACACACAGGGATTGAGTATCAGCTCTTTCTCTCAATTTTTTTTCTTTTTTTAAAGGTCAGCCATGGACCCATAAAGCCGCATCAGAGCATGGTCATCCCCACCACAAACAAAGGGTTGGTGTGCCTTCCCTTCTCTTTTCAGACTTGAGATAGAAATCGAGGAAGGCTACACAGCGCTGAAGCAGAGTTGATGGCCAAGAGAGCAGAAGAGGCGTCAGCAGTCCACAGCCGTGAATGTACAGTGAGAAGGAGTCCCCTCCTCCTCCCCCTCCTTTCACAGAGGCACGATGTCCTCCACTGTATCCTGGGGGTCGTCTACGCGGCGTCGCAGCGGCCGCAGCAGCATGCCCTCACACACCTCCCCCGTATCCGGCTGGGGTGTGAAGGAAGACAGCTGAGGAGTGATAGTCTCCACATCCTCTACAGTGCCAGAAGTTAAAGCTGAGCCAGATGCGTTCGAGGATACGGCTATCATCCGTCTCTCAGTGAAAGGAGACGAAGTGGGCTCAGCTGAAGGAACTGTGGCGATCAATACAGGAATCCGCGGTGGGGACACCGCTCCTTCCTCTCTGTCGACAGCAAAGCCAGAGGATCCGATGTTGCCATTACTGTCACGTTTACCTGACGCAGAAAGCGCAGGTTGCATATCAAGTGGTATAACATCTTCCACCTCCGCGTTGTTCGAGCTCGACCGCGTCGCACCGCCGCGCGTCGCCGTGGTTGGTGTGTACTGTTTCTTCGTCAGACCCGGAACATCTAACCCTTTCCTTGACGGCTCCACCAGTTGCGCCAGCTCCACATTTCCGTAGTTTGTTGCTATTGAATCAGCTCCCACAGTTCGCTTTTCTGAGCCGATTCCTCCAGCAAGTTCCAACTTCGGTGAGACGTGCGCACCACCAAGTCCCCTTGCATCGCCCACCCCCCCTGCCAGCACATCCACGGCGACGTCCTCCACCCCACGGGTGGCAACCTCCGCAACAGCGGCAGTGGGGGTGTCCGCAATACACCCGTCGTGCAACCACGGATCGGGAAGCGAACAGAAAGAATTGGGTGTGGCCGGCACGGAGGCACCGGCAGCCGCACTGGGCTGGTAGTAGGGGGAGTCGATAAGCTCTCTGGGCATGCTTCCCGTGAGCGAAGATGCTGCAGCACTTGATGAGGACGAAGACGATGATCGTGAAGATGGCGGAGTTGCAGAGCTGGACAAGTCGGTGGCGAGAGGTAGAAGGTGGTGTACCCCATGACGAGCACCACCACCACTAGCTACCTTTGCTTTCCTGCTCTGCTCCTGTGTACTGTTAGTATTGGGTGGTACGGTGGCCCGGTAAGGGCTCACATTCGGTGTCGTGGATAGAGACTTCAACGTGCGCTCGTGCCTCTCCACATTTCCCCTAGATGACGCGAGAACCACTACGTCGTCTTCGTGCTCTCGTGGGGGCAGTGGCTCAATGTCTTCAAAAATGGATGCGCTGCGGTCACCAACTTCATTTGGAGCATCACTGTCGCGTCTCTCGATCTCGGTTGAGAGGCTGTGAAATGAGTCGTACAAGGAGCTTTGCGTCCTGCTAATGTCGCCCAAACTAGTTCCAATACGGCGTGCAGCAGCCGACTTGACGAGTCCTGGAGCCCTCCCTTCGTCCACAACAGATGCGTCCTGCCCCACAGCCGGCAGCAGCAAAGGCCGGAGGCGCCGAAGCGTCTCGCCACTTTCTGACGACTGCCGCACGAGCTCTGCGATCATCGCCCTCACGTTGGAGGCCGCGTCGCTCGCGCAGAAGGCGTACGGGTCACCCCAGCCCCCCTCCTCCGCCAGAGCAATGTCGTCGAGATGGTCGGGTGGGCACACGCAGATGCAGTGTGGCCACCGCTCAGGGCCAAGTTGTGTCAAAGCTGAAAGCTGAGAGCGTGGAACACCCCCCTCCCCTGCTGGTGACGCCTGTCGGGGGTCTTGACCACGCGGCACTGTCGGGCTTACAGCAGCTCCCACATGACACGCGCCCGCGCAGCACACCAAACACTTCGACCCGTACAAGCACGAGAGCACCAAGGCGCTGATGAATCCCTGTGGGCTGAAGTACGGCAGCGGGTCGATGCGCGACAGAGTGTACGGGGAGATGCTCACCGTGCAGGGCCAGTCCCGCTTCTCCCACACCTGCGGGGCATCGTCCAGCACGGCTACGCTGCGCGGCTTCGGCAGTCGATCCAGCAGGTTGCACCATGGCGGCTCCTGCCATGCGCGCCGCGCAGAATGTAGCGCCGCCGCGTCGAGCACGCACTGGAGAACTTGAACAATGGACTTGTGGCAGCGGGTGATGCGCTCTGCGATGGTGGCGGGTGCGGTGCTACTGAAGTGATCACCCAGAACGTGTTGCTGCCCGTGCGTCTCCCTCTCGTCTTCCTCCGCTCCTTCCCGGGTACCAGCTGTGGTACTACTAACGTCATTCGGAAGCGTAGCGCTGGTGTTGTTACTCGCGTCTAACGACGCCTGAGCGCACAGCATCTCGTCGGCCGTCACGACGCACGACTGTGGATTTGAAAAAAGGATTCGGTGTGGGTCGAGGACGTTGTGGAGAATCGCCTCCGTGCGACTCCGCGTGGATTTAGTCACCACCACAACCGGTATGTTCCACTGCAAGGCGATACGGTAAAGGAACTGACGGATGCCAGGGCGGACATATATGAGGTCCGAATAGAGATCCGTGCTGCGCTCAGCAGAGCCTCCGATAGACGACGCACGAAGTGCGGTTCCGCCATGGCTTTTGGCATTACTTGTTCCAGCGGACGCGGCCGTAGCAGCAGCAGGAGCCCAGCGTGCGCCTCCATCGCTTCTCTTGGTCGCTTCACCCGCTCTATGAGAGGCATGAAGAGCACCTGCCGCGTAGGAGATGGCACCGCACTCTTCATAGTGTAGTGTCCCGAGGGCCTCGCGCTGAGTTGCCGTGCGGTTCAGGAAGGCGTGGAGCAGGCCCTCGCCCTTCCTTTCCCACGTTTTATGGCAGCTTTTTCTGTTCCTATGCGCGTCTGTTTGTGTGGATGAGGGCGGCGTCGAGCACGACGAAGGTGGATGCGATGGTTGCGCGGCATCTGTGGGAGCCGGTCGCGCGCCTGCCGGCTGCTGGTGAGAAGGCGACGCAGGGACTCGATCGCTCTCACTCACAGAAGCAGCGCATCTCTCTCTCCACAGAGCTTCCTCATAGGACAAGAATAGCGCATCGTTCTGGCCAAATTGAAAGGGCGGGGCCGAGAAGCGCGCCGCCGATGGACGACGCAGCTGCGAGCTCCACAGCACACAGGGGTTCCTCGCGCCATGCTTGCCTTCCGCCGCTGCCACCGCACGATTCAAGTGAATCAAATGACGCTGCCGCTCGGCCAAACTATGAACTGTAATGATGTTATCCACCAGTGTGCGATCCATGTCGACCAGCACTGCTTTTTCCTCGCTTAAGTGTCGCCACAAGGGGGCAACGTAGTGCGAGAAACTTGTCACAGCATACACGGTACGCTGGACCACCTCTTGAGCCGATGCGGGCAGGCAAAACGGAAGCGAAGACTCGTCTCCGCTGGCCTGCATCTCTCTTCTTTGCTCATTAGAACTACCTGTATTCGCCGCGTTGGTAGTCGTCGCTCCACCGCTCTTATCTGAATCGCTCCTCGGGCCACGGGAAGAGAAGGGGATTGATGCGCCGTCGCGCATTTGCGTCCACGTCAGCGGCTCCAGCGTGATGGCGGCGATCGGGCGGCCGTGCACGCGGTCCACCAGCAGTGCATCCAAGCAGCGTGACCGGGCGAGTCGGAATTCACTTTTCAGCAGCTCGCACCGCCACTGCTTTTCATCGCTGGCCGGTAGAGGCGGCCAGCGCCATGCGTGAGAGGGTGATGCAGAGGAAGAGAGGGTAGCAGCGCCAGCAGCGCCACAACTGCCTCGCCTCGCATCACAACTCGGCTGTGGTGTGTGTTCTGAGTGAGCGTATGCATGCTTGGGGCCCGTCTTGCTGGGCATCACAGCTGCGCTCCCTCTGCCGCGAGCGGGAAAAGAGCAATACGAAGCTGACGACGAGTAAGTTTGGAGGGATGGGAGGCTCAGCAGGCTCTCAGGCATATCTGTCACGGCCACTGAGCCAGCCGCATCGTCGGCTCCCCTACCCGCCACTGCCACATGCCCCTGCGACCACCGCACCGTGCCGTAGGTGCCGAGGTGCTGATGTCGATCAAACGTGAAGGGACAGCGCTCGTCGTGGGAGAGAGTGCCGGTTGTCACCGGAAACGTGAACCCTCGCGCAGCTGCTGCTGCCGCTGCGATGGCCCACGGATTCACTGTAGTCAATGCTCCCGACTTCATCGTTGGAGCTGCACTATTGAAAGCGCTACCGTTGCTGTGCTTTGCGGCTGATGATTGCGTGGAAGGAGAAGATGGCGAGGAGAGCATCGGAGGGTAGCGCTGATGCAGCAGATCGTGATAGCCCGCATGCGCCCGGCTCTCGCGGACGGCACACACCACCACGTCGGTTGCTTCCAGCAAGGCCTCGAAGAGCAGCTCCTTACCCCGCGCGTCTACCGTCATGAGGGGGGTGAAGTCAGGGGGACCGTCGCGTGCCGTCTCCCCACTTCCCTCATCGTCCTCTGCATCCCATGCATCGGAGATGTCGCTTTCAGCATCTGTCTGACAGCCCCCTCCACCTTCCCCCCCATCTGTGCGTCGTGCACCAGCCGCACTGCAATCTCTATCCGCAGCAGCACACGCACCCTTCTCACCCCGTCCCTTCCTACAGCCCGCACGCCTTTTGCGTTGCTGCATGGAGAGATACGCCCCGTCTGCGAGTTCGATTGTGCCAACTGCGTAGTCGAGCAGCTTTAGGGGCAGGCAGACAATACCGGGAACGGCTGCGTGCGTTGTAGGGCCATCCTCCTCATCACCACTGCCGGTAGAGGCGGAGGCGCCACGGTGGTTCATGCGATAAGAAGAAGGGGGGGAGGGATTTGGACCGTCTGCGGCTTCGCCCTCCACCTTCACGAAAACTTGTTGTTTAGAAGCGCAGCTCACTTCTTTGCCCTCTTCGTGATTGTTAGCAGTTGTCTGCGGGTTCAACTCATCACACTCCACACTGCACGCACTTGTGCGCCACCACGACGGGTCGATGTAGGCACTCCGGTCCTGCCCACGCAGACACCAAAACTCAAGACGACTGTAGAGCTCCGCTGCAAACGCCATGTCCCCCTCTGTAGGTTCCACCGCCGGTTGGTGTGGAGGGGGTGAGAAACAGCAAGAGGCTGGAACATTCGATGAGGGCTCGTGATCCGCAGTAGCATTGCCTTTCGCCCTTTCAGTCGAATAGCCGTCCTGACGCTGCTGTTCGCGCTGACAAACGTCAGGGGTACTGCCGGTAACAGGAAGAGGAGATACCGCCTCCTCGTGCCGCCGTCTCGCGGCCTGCTTCTCCCTATGCCCTGCCCCCCCATCTAGTCGCCCTGCCGCAGTGTCCGTTCTCGTCATCTTGGCGGCTCTCGCATCGACGCCCTCCGGCCCCGCCACCTCCTCGTCCCTTTCATCCGACACGGCTTCTCTGCGTTCGCCAGCCGCTGTTCCGTGTAGCGGGTCTGCCATGTGGAAGAGATGCGGCGCCGAGGCTTGCCGCGCCGATGAACTCTGCGCGGCAGGGGGGGCTGAGACGGACGGCTGCCGCAAATCCTTGTTGTTGTGGCCGCTGGACCGCCGCTCCTGTCCGCTTCCCGGCGGCAGCAGTACCTGTTGCTCAAAGTAAGACAAGGGGAAGTCGCCATACGTCGCGGTATCACTGTTTAGTTTGAAGTCGTTGTCGTCCAGGCCGCCCGAAGCCTCCGAGAAGTGCCGAGACGATGGAAATACACTCGCTCTGGGCATTGTGCTGGGCATCGCAGTCCGATAGCCAGCGGTGCCGGGGTGCAATGGCGGAGTTACAAAAGAAGTGGTACGAACCGTATCCCCTCCTATCCCATGAGTCCACTTGTCGTCACCGCTGCTGTTGGCTACATCGCTCATCCCTCGCACGCAGCTACACACGGAAGAGTGCATGATGACGTACAGCGGCTGCGCATCATCGTCGCTGCTGATCCCCTCTCTTTCCTCCAAATTTTCACTCTCGTCGTCGGTTGCTGTGTCGCTCTGCCACTCGCCTGCACCGGCCACACGTGGCAAACCTGGCGACAGCGCCCTGCCTGTCGACCGTGAAGCAATCGTCGCATCGACAGGCTCGTGAAGGGGCTTTGCCTCCTCGCCCACGCGGTGTTCGCCAGGCAAAGATGTAGCGGCGGTGGTGGTGGTCGTGGTAGAGGCCGCTGCCTTCCCTAGATGCGACGACGATGCTGCCGCAGAGGAGGAGGTAGGAAGCGACATTGACTCGTATCGCTGCGTCGACGCCGACAACTCCAGCGGTGGTGGCACGCGTGGACGATCGTCGGGGCCAGGATGAAGGCGTGCATGATAAGCGAGCGGTGTCAAGTGTAAAGGGCTGTGGACTGACAGATAGAGTTGTGTCTCTGCAACATCAGCATAAAGAAGCTGCTCTGCGGGCGATGCGGTGACTGGCATGAGAGACATCCGTGGGGGCTGCAGCTGCGGTTGGCGCCCGGCCGCTGCTGTCCGAGATGTTGCCGGATCTTGTGAATTACGTGGCCCCAGCCCTTTCAGTGGGAACGACGACGCGTGCGCAGGCGAGTCCTGAGAAGGTGGCGCTGTTACTGCACAGTTGGCGGTGGAGGAATGAAGGGCTCCTGCGAAAGGCAACGGTGGCAGTGGCATCAGTGCCGGCTCCGCAAAGCCGGGGTTCAGCTGCAAGTCCATCGCGTCCGTTGAGACAAAGGGCGGGGGCGCGCCTCGAGGTCCTGCCCAGGCCGCCTGACGCATGTGACGGCTCCACCGACGTGCAGCTGCGGTAACAGCCAAGTAAGAGGCGTTGGAAGAGGCTATAGAGTCACGTCTCGCTGCATCAGGTAGAAGAGCACGAAACACTGGTGCGGTATGCGGTTGTATCGGCGTATGAAATCGTGCACGCGCTGCAGCTGACGCCGATGACGGTGGTAGCTGGCGTAGATCGGCACAGAGCATGGCATCGTTACTTTGGCAATCAGCGGTCGTTAACAGTTGATTTCCTTCGTCACCCCGCGAAGTCGATCTATCGGGACTGGCGTTGACCTGCAGTCGTCGTGCGTCTCGCTCCGTCAGCGCAGTAATGCCGCTGTGCGAGCGTAGCGCAGGAGACGGAGGAGGCAGACGAGGGAAGTCTTGACAGCATCGCTCTGATTCAGGCTTTAGGTCTGCCTGCATTCTGTCCTTCTCTCGGGTCGCGCAGTACGATGGCGTGCGCGGAGTGTCGTGCAGAGAGCGTCCCGTCGCTTCCTTTTCGCAGGTTTGGCTCCTCTCCGCCGTTTCCCCGTCAACACTTACAGATGCTTCTGTTTGATGTTCGGTTTGAGAGCCTTGCGCCGGGTACACCGCGTGGAGGTCGTCTGTCATAGACGCCGCACCGCTTCCCCTCGTCTCCATAGCAGGCACCGCATTACCCTGCCGGCTTTCCTGAGCAGCAGCGTCTGCATCCCCCGCAGCGTGCTCATAGCCCTCGTCTTCCTCCTCGGCCTCCTCATCATCGTACAGCATGACTTCACGTATGAGCGCCTCCGTGTCGCGGCACCGCACGAAGATAAACTTTTGATTACCAAAGCAAAGCGCGGTGTGTTCGCAGGCACCCACGGCACGACGAGCAATCACGACATAAAACAAGTCAGCGTACTCCTCCTTCGACTCACTCCCCAATCCCTCCTCGCCCCCTGTAATTCCCTGCTGTCTGTCGTCATACGCGGAACGCCTCTGAGACGGCTGCTCGCCAGACGAGTTGTACTTACTTGGCGAGGATGTGGCGGAGTTTGCTGGGTTCAACTGCTCCTCATCTTCGCTGTGGATGTGGTGCGCGAAGACAACACAGCGTGACATGAGCGAGAAGGCGCAGTGAGTGGGGTCAAAGGAAGTGCAGGCTTGCAAAAAGAGCTGCAGCGGCAACGGGGCGGCAATGAGGCCTTCGAGCACCAGTGGGGAACGCTCTTGTGGGTGGTCTGTCCAGTGAAGGGTGGCGTCGAAAGGGGCCCCGTCATTGCCCGCCTGCGCTGCTGTTAGCGAAGGCCTCTCTTCTGAAGGGTGCGGAGAAGGTGAACAAGTTCTGCTCGCCCCCCTCGCGGAGCCGCTTTCACAAGTGGGGCTCCTCGGCACGTCGCCCAGAAGCGAGTGGGACTTCGCTTCCTTAGCATCCGGTGGTGTTGAGTCAGCAGCACCAGTCCACTCTTCCAGAAGAGTATCAGCCTTCACTGATTGGAGCACGGAAGCTGCTGCTTCATGAGCACCAGAGGGTGACGGACCAGCTGGCTCGGCAGCACGCATGACGGCTTTCTCAGTCTCCTTCTCCTCTCTCGTTAAACGAGCATCGGATAGAGTAGAAGGAGAAGTGGAGGGGGACCGCTGCCGCTTCTTTGGCAGTGGCGCGGAGGAGGCGGACGGGTTCTTGAAAGAAGGCGGCCTTAAGGTCGAGGGCACCGTGCTGCCGCTGTTGCGGCTCCCCATCGTGCCTTTCATGCTTCTTCCACTTTTCTGCGCTGGCGCCACCCTACGCTCTACCGTCGGCGCCGCTGTGATCCGCGCCCGCTGCAGCACCTGTCGCAGCAGCTTCAAGTCCTGCGCAACATGCGCAGCGGCTTGACGGCGACGGGCACGTCGCACCGCACCGCCACTACCGTGCTCCAGTTCCCCAGCAAGCGGAGGGGAAGACGAAAAGAACGAGTACGACTGGGGGCGCGCTGTTTCCTCTGCGGGAGCGGGGCGAGTCCCTCGCAGCACGCCCCCCTCGTCTTCCCCACCGCGTGCAGCGCCATCGTGCGCCGACACGAGCACCGGTGTGAGCCATCGGTAGAGCACCAGGTCATTATAACTTTGTTCAACCGTTACACCCAAGTACTGCTGGAAGATCGCGTTAATGATAAGTCCCCGCAGATACTCGATGTGTTGGCCCGCCTTATCTTCCTTTTCCTGGGCATCCAGCCAGAGTTGCTGCAAGGTGCTCAGGAGCAGCCGCTCGCGGTGACGCACCACCAGCTCGCGTGCCCGGTGCTCTGCCGCGCCAGAGAGCGATAGCAGAAGCGGGGGCGTGAAGCTTCGCCTTACACGCGCATTCGGCATTCCGCCTGCCATCGTCCTACCTGCAGCAGGCAGTGTGGAAAGGCGGGGGGGAAGGGCCTCCATCCAGCGAGCTCCTTCCCGCCACTGCTCTGCAGCCGCATCCTTGCCATGGACCGCTCTTCTAAGCTTTAGCGCGGATACCGGCCGTACACGGCGCGCACCACTGCCCTCCTCTTGAACCAATCGGCGACGCTTGTGCGACGAAGCCGCCGATGCCGCAGCGTTAAAGAGAGAGGCAGCCGCAGACGTCGTTCCGGATGTTGTTGAGAAAGAAGAAGGCGTGCCGCGCCGCTTGGCACCCCTTTGTCTGCGCACCAGACTACCCGCTGGCGCCTCATGCAGCGTTGCTGCAGACGCCCGCGCCGTGGAGGAGGAGCTGTGTGACGAAAACGGTTGCTGTCGATGACGATAGGTGGCCCAAATCAGCATATGCTCGTAACGGGTGCGCTCAATTGCGGCCGCAGTGATTGCCTGCCACGCCCCGATCAGCCTGCGTGAGAGGTTTAGAACGGCACGTGTGTAGTCAGGCAGCACGGTGGCGGCGCTACTCAGCTCGGCCAGCACGTAGCTGAAGATCTGCAATCGGCGTGTGCTGATGTGCAGAGATGGGGAAGGGGCCGTGCCGTCAAAGGCATGGTTTTTGCTCCGGTAGAAGGGGTGCTGATACACAGTTACCGGTCCAGAGGTGCTTAAAGGGCTGCCGGAATGGCGATTGTGCGCGGCGATGGCAGATGCTTTGCCGGGCGACTGAGATGGCGCGGGGGCAACGTTCGCTGGGGAACCGCTTGCCCCAGCTGAAGTCCCTGAATCTGAGTCACTCATTGCGCATACAGAACGCAACTGCGTTGACCCCTTGCCTCAACAAACCGACGATAGAAGGCAACCTCCTCTCAGAAGAAGAACGCAGATGCCTCTCTCCCCAATATCGTAGGTGGTAACAGATAATAAGCGCTGTGCGCAAGCCTATAGGTACGTTAGAGGCCACACGACTCTGCGCGTCTTGCTCGCGATTTACGGGAAAAAAATCAGAAGAATATCGGAAACAACAAAAGAAAGGAAGGCGAAGTCGTCGTTTGTGCCTGCCGTGTAGAGAGGCGTGCTGTGGTGCAAAAAAGGCGTCTCGCTCAACTAGATGTGCTGTGGCACAGGCGTGGTTCTCAAATAAACAGGTTGTTGCGAGATAACGAAGACACGAAGTATATATAGGGCGAAGGATGCGAAAACAAATTTCTAACGCCTGTAAAGTGGAATTGACCGGCGTGGCGTCGAGGCACTCGCACTTCGCTTCGCTGTGAAACGCAGGGAGGAGAGGGGGGGAGGCAATGTTCCGAAGAGCGGTGGAAGAAAGCCTGAAGCCCGTGGTCTCCGTCTTACCCTTTTCCTTTATGTCGTTTTTGGTCTCGCTTCTCATCGCTGATGCGCCCCTGCTCATTGAAGTACGCCTAAAGTCAACAGCAGAGGGTACAATCTGCCACTATCACGGCGTGCCTGTCACGCTTTTAAAGAGCTGCATTGGTTTGGGTTGTTTGGCGTTGTCGCAGATGAGTGTATATATAATAATGATAATGATGGCAATAATAATAGGCGGCACAGATACCGTTGGATTCCACTGCCTCCTTAAAACGCGATCCACCCGCATGGCACAGTGCATTCACTTAGCCCAAACGAACGTAACGGCATCGAAACGATAAACCGGGAAGGGGGAGTCATTAAAGAGCGGAACAGCAAAGCCCCCACCCCACCCACTCACTTCCCTCGCAAGAGCGACACGCCCCGAATCTGCGACTACAGCAGATGTACAACTGCCGGCTACAGGAAGTCCTCTGTGCGCCAAAGGAAGGGCGAGAAAGAGCGGAAGAAGAAATCGTGGTGATGGTCACACAGCACGAGAGAGAGGGGGGGGAATGAAGCACTTCCTTCGGCAGCGGCCCGCTTTTTAAAAGGGCTCTGCCGTGTCGAATCCAGGCCTGAAAATCACCTTCACCTTCAGCATCATCGCCAAGCACGGACTGTCCTCCACCTCTGACGGTGGTGGCAGCGGCAGATAGACGGACTTGCAGAAGACCGCGGGGCGGTCCAGGTCGTCGCGCACCGTGCCGTCAGCGCCAGCAGTAGCCACGTCACAGTCCTGCTTGCCATCAGACCCTGGTGCACAGCCTGCTGCGCCACCCTCGCCGCTCGCTTCCTCGTCTTGCAAGCCCGCGCGCCGTTTCTTCATCCAATCGAGAATCAGAGGGCTCAGGAGGCGGGGGAGATGCAGGCGAGCCTCGAAAGCGTCTCCCTTCAGCATTGTCTTCTTTGATCCAGCAGTGCCGGTGTGCGCCGCGCACACACTCTTCGCGCTCGACGCAGACGGGGGAGTCTCATGGCTATCGCAAGGTGAGTCGCCCTTCGGATGAAGGAACGGCGAGATGGGCGCTGCCTGCGGTGGCCCACCACTTCGAGGGTCCGCGCCCAACGGTTTCTCCTTGGACATGAGCCCTCTAAAGGATCGACGAACCTGCGCGAAGAAGCTACCCCTCTCCTTTTCTTCCTTGCGCATGTCGGAGAGAGACCTGTGCGAGGCCTTCCGCGCCTTCTTCAGTTCAGCCGGTGTCGCGAGGCGTATGATGAGATACCCTGCATCTGCACTATCCTCATTTTGGCCAGGGTGCCTGCCGTTTGCTTTGCAAGCAGCCCTTCGCATCCCTTCCTGCAGATCAAAGGCCGCCCATGACTTCACCTCAAGGGCAACCTTCACAAAAGAGAAACAATGGCAGAGCGGGAAGACGGCGGCCGTTAGCGTTGGACTCCACCGTCGTAAGCCGTGCAAGGCGGCTTTTAAGGCGTGGACAGCGCTAAGCAAAACATTTCGTGCATCATCATTCTCCGGAAACATGCAAGCGTACCAGGCAGACGCGAACGAAGAAGCTGCCACGGCGCTGTCACAAGTCGAAGAACCGCTGAGGGGATGGGGCCGCAGTCCCACCGATGTTATAGCAGCGGCCGCGCTAGGGTCATTCGCTAAGTGCTCCACCAACCAGAGCAATGGCGCCTGCCGCGGTTGGACGACTTGACTGGTAGAGGGATAGGCGTACGCAGTGTACGACAGCATGGGCGATCGAGTCGTGGATGCCTCTACACTCTTCGATAAGTGATCGCGGGTCGTACCGCGAATACCACCCGTGCAGCCTAGGTCGTCGTTCTCCGCCGCAGACGAGGACGAACCACAGTGGAAGCTGTGCTGCAATGTCGTGAGGCTCACCGGCGATGTCAACTGGCTGTCGTTGTCGGCGCCGTCGCCCTCGATGTCGTCGGTGATGTCCAGCACGACCTCCCACGCATCGCCAGCTGCAGTTGGAAACGGCAACGAACCCCACGACGACCATGCGGGACAGCTCTTTGCTTCTCCCATAGAAACACCCGCCTGCCGTGCAGTGTCGAAGCTGCTGCAATCGCGCAGCGACAGCGACGCTTCTACGCGCCTCGCCGAACCCTTGCTACTGTTCCCGTCAGAGGAAGTGGAAGCAACTGCACAGCCAGTGGTTGGGCTAGTACGGAGCAGACTCGCGGTTAGAGACGGCGAAAGCCCTCCAAAGCCGGCAGCGGAAGTGGCAGAGGCGGATTGCGTATCGATGAGGTGTGCCGACTCTGCAAGCCGCACCACTAAGGAAGGAGGGCAGGGGGCTTCAACGACCGGCAGAGGGTAGAGAGGGGTGCTCACGCCGGGTGAGAACGATTCGTGGCGCCTAGCCACCTTACTCCTCTTGGCTCCCTTTACGGAAACCCGTGTGTGGCCCCCAGCTCTATCGAGCTGCTGAAATTCATCTGTAAAGACAGAGGTAGACGAGGGTGCTGCGCCAAAAGGACTGTGCGAAGATACCGCCCGCGGAAGCAGAGGCGCGAGCCCATCGTCCTTCGCCTCGCTCGAGGAAGAGGTCGGGTAAGCCGGGGCGCAGCTCCAACCGTTGCCGATCGCGTTGCCGTCTCTGGGGCTAGCAGATGCAGGTGCAGCTGCCGTGTAGATCGCCTCGCTGCGGAAAATCCCGAGAACAGACTCGGCCTCGATGTAGATAGAGCCGTGGATGACCTCCATCGAACTTCCCCTTTTCGAGCCTTGAGAAGCCCCCTCCCCCCCCCCCAATAGAATGTCAAAAGGAAGTGGTGTCGCAGCGAGGGCAGTCGAAGTCAGAGGACAAGCAACGAGGTGATGGTCCTCTGAATGCTGCGTTGCGATACGAAGAGAAGAGACCTCAAGCAGCCTCCACAGCCGCAGCAACCCGAGCGCGGCCCTTTGTGGCACTACGGCAAACACGCAGTGCCCTTCCGCAGCAGAATTCAAAGCAAAAGAGAAAATGCAGTCAAATCAAGCAAGTGAGGAAAGTGCACTGCGTTTTCCGCGCAGCGAACCGCCCACCGGTGGGCAGTTGAAGATGGTTTCAGCCGATACGCCCTTCACCCAAGGGACGTGTAGAATCGTGAACGCACACAGAAATACTTAAAAATATAAAACGATGAAAAGCAAAGCGCAAACGCCTGCTTTGCGTAACACCGTTGGAACCAAGAACAAGGAAGTGTGTCTCGTGAAGACTGCCGGGTTTGCCGTTTCTGGAGATGGAGGCGCCGAGACACTTGATGCATGTACTCCGACAGCACACCTTAAGAAGTAATGCGTCACTTACAGTTATCCGTGCGAGTCCCTCGTTTTTCTTCGCCGCGCCAGCGTAAACAGATGCACCTCACAGAGGAAGGTGGGATTCTACGGAGGAACAAGCCGCAGCAACTCACAGAAAAGAAGAGGCAAACACAGAAGGGAGAATGAGGGGGAATCTCAATATGGTTGGCAGCATACACACACACACACACACACGCACACACGTGCACCAGGACTTAAGGGGAGAACAAAGCGAAATACTGGAGGAGGGAGTGAGCAGGAAATATGGCTGCTCCACGGCCGAGTCCGTCCCCAGCCACGTGATGTGCGTACCGCCTGCGTCTCCCCACTGTCACTGTTTAGTTGATATAGCTGTATTGGAGTAGAAATAACAATAATAATAAAGGATAAGATAAGGAGTCCACTCGAAAGCAGGGTAAGGCTCACGGAGAAGAGAGCCAGATCTCAAGCCAAGCAGGAGCGTGCGAGACTACCCAAATGATAATAATCATAAAAGACGGAACAGCGACGTCAACGGTGGCTGAGACCTCATACACCGCTTTTCAAAGGACGTCTGTGAGAGCGCCACGTATCCGGGGAGTCAATGGAGCAAATTTTCAATGATAGACATTTAAATAAAGAGAATAGGAGAAGTAAATCAATAGTGCTATAAGTACTCTTTATGTTGTTGTTTGGGAGGTGTGCCTGTTGCCGCGCCTCCTCCACGCACCAGGCGATGACACAAAATCGTAAAGGGACTGTGATTACGGCACCGAAGACTCCAAAAATAATTATGGTATGCAGAAGTGCAGCGCGGGCGTACAGAGGCACAAAGAAGAGAAACGAAGCAAAAAAAAAAAGAAAGGTGAAGTTGTTGTTTATTGTTCAGGAATGAGTGTATATAAGGATATATATATACGTGTGTATAACGAAATACTCTGGGAATGTGCAAAGTGCTTTGAAGCAAACAGCATGTTGTTGTCGCTTCAGTGTGTGTGTGTGTGTGGGG
>LJSK01000088.1:44350-82183 GCA_001299535.1 Leptomonas seymouri
GGGGGGGGAGAGAGAGAGAGAGAAGGGGGAGACGGGAAGTCACAGAGCCATAAGGACGTGTTCATCAGCGATAACGAAAAAAAAAAAGAGAAGGTGAGGTTGGCGCTGCGATAGAGTTATCGGAGAGCGCACCGCGAAATCGAGATGGTCGTGCGCAAACTGTTATTTCATGTACCCCCTGCGCTTCTCTCGCATCTACCTTATTATCCTGCGTCCAACTGGCCCATTGTCTGCGCCGTTCTCTGCCATCCAGAGAGGAGATGAGTTAGTTCTCGGATGCTATAGCCCGACAGGAGTGATGCCCCATCCACGCCCTGTGACCTACAGCCTCTTTCATCTCCTCCGCCCGACGGGCACCCATCAGCGTTTGTCAGGCGTATTTGCATTGAGCGTTGCTAGAAGTTGTGAACATCAAACGTGCCTCACCTCGGCTGCAGCTCCATCAGAGAAAATTAAAGTAAAGAGTTCCCACGGCCCAAGGCTCCGCGACACCCCTGAGCGTCACCTTGCAGTCTTCAGAGACGCCTCCACGGATCGAAACATCTCCTGCAGTACACCGCGTTCTCCGTCGTGTCGCAACAGCACTTCCTCCAGCCGCTCTCGCATAGCCAGCAGGTGTGCCGCAGGAGCCACCATGGTAGATGCCTGTCCGTCTCCGCTGGCGCCAACCTCTTCCTCGTCTTTCACACTTCCGGTTGATTTAATTGAGAGTGACTCCGAGCGCAGCAGCTTTGACGCTCCTCCGCTCTGAGGCACACCGTCGGTCGACAGCTCGGTATCCCCTACCTCAGAGTGACGGTTGTCCTTGCTGCACTCTTCCGTGCCCCCCTCCAGTTTGAAGGAGATATGACGCCGCTTGCGGCAGAGCTTCGTTTGCTGCTGCAGCAGTACCTGCCCAGAGGCGATCGTACTGAAGCTCTCCAGCGTCTTTTCTTCAGCGTGGACGTATTCCGTGTTCTCCACCTTTGGATGCTTCAGCGCAGGCAACGTCGGATCTCCAGAACTGACCACCATGCGGTGCAGGCCAGTCGGCAACGGTGGAGAACCCTGCGACAAAGAATCGGTGGTCGCCTTCAGCCGCCCCTCGTCAACTCCCTCTTTGTTGCTGCTCCCCACCGCGGACGGTGCTGTTGGGAAGCCCTTCAACGCAGAGAGCGGTGCGCCTGCCCCCTCCACAGCTTCCTCCTCAACAGCTTCATCTTCATGGACAGCCGCGCACGGATCATCTTCATCTGCAGGTAGCTCTGCTTCTGTCGACGTCTCCGACACAGTCGCGGAGGTGGGCGACGCCACCGACAGCTCCTCACTCAGCTTCGAGAGCGTCCCTGAACGGAAGATCCGCTGCAGCGCCTCCTCGCGCTCGTGCACCGAGGAGTGTAGGTCGTACCGGCCGGCCTGCACCACCGCCCGCCCTAAGCTCTCCTTCGCCTCGTGGATGGCAACGATGCTGCGCTCAATTGGGTGGTCAATGACTAGGCGAAAAACACGAACCTCACGCGTTTGACCGACGCGGTACACGCGGGAGAGGGCCTGCGCATCCCGCTGGGGGTTGTAGTCAACGTCCAGCAAGAAGACCGTGTCGGCCGCCTGCAGGTTCAACCCCACACCACCAGCTATTTTGCTGATGAGGAAGCAGCACGGTACAGGGGCGGCGTCGCCCTCCTCGTTGCCCTCGATAGCCCGATCACTGCCCGACGCAGGAACTGATGCGGTCACGGTGTCTGCACTGCCTCCACCAGTCAAAGTGCGGCGGCTCGTGCGTCGCGGGTGCTGGTGATGGCCGCCCCCATCGGCCACCTCCCCCTCCTCTGGCGCCCGACGGTTAAACCCTTCGATGTTCGCATTGCGCTTCTCCACGGATGTCTTCCCATCCAAGCGCACGTACGGAACACCACGCAAGCCGCACAGCGTCTCTACCACGTCTAACACCAGCGTCCAGCCACAGAAGACCAAAAACTTGTGTCGTGTGCGCTGCAGAAAGCGCATCATAAAATCCAAGACGAGCAGCTTGCCAGACGTCTGCACAACCTCCTCGTCCACGTAAAAGAATGCTTGAGTTGTGTATGGGTGAAGCAGGATCTTTCGAAATTGAATGTGCGGGTTGCCGGATAAGACGCCTGCCTGATGTTTGCGCTTCACCTCCTCCAGCTGCGCTTCTTGAAACGGGAGAAGCGGGCACAACACTGCATAATCACGGATGGGCGGGAGGGATGCCTGGAGAACGGTCTTCTCACGCCGAAGAATGAAGGGCGTGAGAAGACGATGCACGCGGCGGCAGAGGAGGATGTGCAGCTCGCGATCCTCCAGAGCTCTGGACCGGCTTGCCGCCATCAGCGCGCTGTCTAGCTGCTCAAACAAGTCACTCGAAGACGACGTAAAGGCGTGTGGGGCGAGAAACTGTAGAAGTGAAAAGAGTTCCGTTGTGTTGTTCTGCAGCGGTGTGCCGGTGAGCACAAGCCGCGAGACAGACTGCAGCAGGCGCACCTTCTTGAAGAGCGTACTTTGGGCACTCTTGATGCGCTGCGCCTCGTCAATCACAACGACGTGCCACTGCACACGTGCGATCTGCCGCAGCGGCCCGCTCAGCGGCTTCGTCAGCATATCGTGAGGGATGACAAGAACGGGCGTGACCGTCGTTGACTTCGATGTAGCTGCGGTGATGGTGGCTGGGGGCTCTTGCTCCAGCGACCGCGCGTGCTCAAGGAACGCATGCATCCGACTCTCCCTCTCCGCACGTGGGCCGTTCAGCATGTAGACCGCGAAGCGGTCCGCTGCTCCGAGACATGCATCAGCACCCGAAGTGGGTGGTGGCAACACACGCGATGGCGCCCTCCCTCCTCCCGCCGCTGCCGTGACGGTCTCCGCTCCTACACGGCGGCGACTAAACCGTTGAAACTCCGCCACCCAATGGGGCAGCGTGCTGAGGGGGGCGATGATCAGCACTGGGCGGAAGCACCGCAATGCGAAATCCAGTTGAGGATCCAGAGCGGGTGAGCACTGGGAAAGCCGGCATTCATGGGCAAACAGAGACGGCCGACAGAGAGAGAGCGGCGCTGAGGCGGAGGTCAGCGGAGATCGAAAAGTTGAAGGCTGCGTCAAGCCACCGGCAGCGGTAGCGGCCATCGCAGCTGAAAGGTGCTTTGAAGGATTACCACGGCGTCCTTTCATGGGGGGCAACGGGTCAAGGCCCACTGCCGGTGTTGCTGGGTAGCGTCCATCGCTGTCGCCGTCTCGTTGCTCCACCACCTCGAACGCGTTGCGTAACTTCTGTGCTCGTTGCTGTTTCTGAAGTGAAAGTGGCGAAGACGGGGATGCGAGTGGAGAAGAGCCTCGTGCCGCTGCCGCCTGCCCCGTTGCCTCCCGCACCTCATCAAGCTGCCACAGCCACTGCTTTACGTCCTTCACGAACTGAACCATGCGGCCACAGGCGCAAGCAGCTGCCAACGGCGCGCCGGTGGATGTCGCAGAAGAAGAGAGTGAATCACCGTTCACTGGCTGCGCCAGCGGTGGTGCACTCCAATCGCCATCCTGATCCTCGACCTCTTCGTCGTTTTCTTCCGTAGCGACAGCCGCACACCACGACAGCCACGCTGGCAGCTCCACATCTGCCAGCTCACCGCCCACAGCGGCCGATCCCAAAGCACCTTGATGGAGTTGGGTGTGCCGCGCACGCAGCAGCTCCAGCGGCCGCTGCACCTCCTCCTCCATCATGTCCTTGTAACAGGATAGGTACACCACTGTCTGTGCAGTCTTGCCGAGGCCCATGTCGTCTGCCAAAATACCATTCATGTGCTCGAGTGCATTGAGCCGCAGCAGCCACCGCACGCCCTCTTGTTGATAGGGGAGCAGCTGGTCCACGAAAGCCTCTACGCGCTGTGTGGTACTGGCGATGACCGCTTCGAGAATGGCTGGACGGCGCGACGCAAATGACGAAGAAGAAGGACAACTGCCATCTTTACGACGCGCCGATGAAAGAGGCAAGGGCAGAGCGTGATCTCCCGCCAACTGCACTTTGCTGCTCGCCCCATCTGCAACTTCCGCATCCTCAGCCCGGTGCTGGTAAGCCAAAGCCAGCTGCCGCTTTAACGCCTTGTCAATAGACGCAATCACCCGAAGCACCTTTGCTTCTTCCTCCGACTTGCTAGAGTCTAGGCTATTCAAGTACGCCATCTCACCGGCCGCGACGGCATCCACAGCCTCTGCAGTCCCACTAGGAGACGCGTGACGTGTGTCTGTGTCACCTATCCTTCCGTTCACGTCCTGCGCTACCCCACTACTTGCAGAATCGTCCAGCCCAAAAAGCAATCGCATTCGCGCCTCATGTTCCTTCACGTATACCCAATAGCACACCTCGTGGCTGAGACGGCGCTGCCACGCGTTCAACTGCTCCTGCGCCTGCTGCCGGTGCGCAAGGGCTGTGAGAGGCCTCCGCAGCTGCGTGTGGGACGCTGACGGAGCAGCAGTCAGAGCCCCGCCCCTCATGGCACGAAACTTAAGTGAGGACGGCACGTCGCTGTAATACGGCACGATGAAGTGCGTGGCGTTGCGCTGAGAGAACGATTTGGGCGACACAGTCATGTCGCGGTGTGAGCCATGTGCATGTGCAAAGGTGTGTTCTACACTCCCTTCGCCATTGCCCCGCATCGTACTGTCGCCGGCGTTATGTACACGACTAGTTGAATTTCTCGCCTCCGTCGACGATGCCCCCGCAGTGTGCGAGAGATGCAACACGTGATGTGCGCTGCGGGTCAACGATGCCGCGCCACTCCCCCCGTTCGCAGAGATCGTGGCACTCACAGACGACGACGACCGTGGTGCTGGTGGTGGTGGCGATGAAGAGCAGGAGGGGGACGTCACCACTGCTGCTGCGCTGTTTCGAGGGTACACGTACAGAGCGGTGCAGTTGCGAATGACGCCACGCCACCGCGCACGCAGCTGAGTCGGAGGCAAGCGAAGCTGCCGATGCGTTGTGGGTGGAGACGATGGTGGCGCCGCGGGTCCGCTATTCTGGTCATCTAAATGGTTTTGCTCGGAGACAGCCACTTTAGCTCTGCCGCAGCGCTGCGCCGCCTCAGGTGTGTACGAAGGAGAGCCCAGCCTGTGACCATTGTACTTCGTGGCGAGGTGAATGACAGGACCAGCAGTCGTCCCGGCGGCCGCCCAGTAGTCCACCGCACCCTGAGCACTAGTGAGCATCGCCTCGGCCTGACGCGCGCCAAGGCGCCGACGACCGCGGTAGGCGTTAATGCCACCATCTCTGCCTGCGTCGCCGGAGAGAGGGAAGGAGAGCACAGTAGAGAGCAGCGGTGTACTGCCACCGCCACTGGCACACGTTGCAGAGGCACTCAGTCTCAAGACAATGCGACCACCGAGAGGAGAGGTTGGCCCAGCAGCAGTAGTAGAAGCACCTGCACAGCTCGCTGCCGTAGAGCTCGGAGTACCTGTGCCATCAGTGAAGGCTGAGCCAGCTACGGCAATAGGAGATACGGCAGCATCGACAGAACTGTTGACGGCCGACAAAGCATCCTCGCCGGTGGTTAATCCGAGCAGCCGTGCCTGTCGGCGAGTGAGCATTGCTTTATGCGTCTCTGAAATCAGTAGCACCGTTCTTGCTGAAACAATAACACGCACGCATGCAGTGGGCCATTGAACAGCGGACAGAGCGATGAGCCTGACCACGAGACTTGGCAGCACAAAGCGGAAGTGTTGCACCGCTATTGAACGAATTCCAATCCTCACTCGCGTGCACTTCTTCACCACTGCAGAAAGCCCGCCCAACTGTTTTGGGAAAAAATAAGAATTATATTTTGAAATCGTGAAAGGCCGCACCGGCGCAGCGGACGAGGATGTGGGGAGAGTGCGGACTTCAACGCTGCAGCTACGGCGCGTCGCGGCACCTCTTCATCCGTGTAACAACAAAACACAACTCAAAGACTATCACTGCCCTACTGCTGCTGATGCTGCTCTTGTTGCAGTCTGAACGCACACTCGCGTCGACAAGTTCACACCACCTGCTAATCACACACTCTTTTATGTGTGAGTGCGCTGCTCCTGTGAAGGTACACCACCTTATTCATATGCGCCAGGTTGTGATGATGATGGTTGGGCGAAGTCACATTTGTGCGAGTAGTAACAAGCCGCGGTAAACGAAAGCGTTGAGAGTTGGACAGGGCCCCGTCAATGAGTTCTATCAGAGTTCGCAGACACATACACGCATACGACACCAGCAACAGAAACAAAAGTCATGCATCCATAGAGGTCGACGATACGACCAAGGCACCCATCAGACGCATCGTAAGTGCGAGCTGCTGCCGACTACAAAGCTAGATGCTTTGATCCACGCGTGCACTCTCTCTCACCTAGCTATACGGAGCGCACCGAGGCTCCCCTGGGCAGTCCCCACAATCCACTGCCTGGAAGCAGCCAGTGTGGTCACTGACAAGTGTGCGCCAGTGGCGCTTTTCGTTTTCCATTATACGCACCATTAAAAGCCCCAATGAAGAAAGTACTGTGAACAGGTCAAGCAGCAGCGCATAAACTGCATCACCATTTGCTTACTCGGATATACGCCTCTCAGCAGCCCAACCGGAACGGCAACGAGCACGGAGCTCACCCCCGCGCTATTGAAGACTCTTGATGAGTGTGCTTATCCTCTCCACCTCATCACGCTGTCGGTGCACCTCCGCCTCGTCCGAAACCGCGTGTAGCTTCCCGATGATCTCCCGCTTGACCCGCATCAGTTGATACGCCGGCAGCTCTTTCGATGTGTCGCACTTCATGAGATCCAACACCTCTCGTGCGTTCTCCTTCATCGAGTGTTCCTTCGCCCCTACCGCCGGCGGTAGCAAGAGACCACGCACAATCGTAAAGTATAAGGTGACGCCAAGAATAACGCCAATCGCGGTGTTTACAGCGATGTTGTTGCGCTCAAGGAAGCGGTCCAGCTGCACCTTGCGAAGGTAATACCAGTGGTGACGGCGAAGAACGGGGTCGAGGACATACCAGAAGGTATATGTGGCCCACTTAAACCTGGCGCTGGTCTCATGGCCAATGTCCGGGATGCGGGATCGCAGCAGCATCGACGGCGTCAACATGACTAATAAAGAGAATGGTGGCACAATGATGGGGGGAGGGGGGGGTCTCTACAGGGAAAGCTGGATGAACCACCACAGCAGATGCACCGCTGCGATTCGCTGGGATGCGCCCTATGTTTTCCTTTCCTACTTCTAGATGCTGCGGCAGTCGGGCAGATCCGTGCTCGTGTGTAACTGCGTGCAGGAAGGGGGAGGGAGAAGGGATGGAGAGGGCTGGTGGCAGCGTCAAGAGCACAGGAGCATCAGCCCACATCTTCTTCTTGTCTTCGCCCACCCAAGAGAAGGGGAAACCAGAAGTAAGGGCACACTTGTTGTTGGCCTCTCGCGAGGCATTGGCTTTAATACTGTCGGTCAGGATTGGGCACCCCAGCTGCCGCACGCATCTGTCTGCTTCTTCTCTGAGCTTTCTCTTTCTATGGCCCTGTTGCTCTATCGGTGGTGTGCACCACGATGAAAACGCGACTTCCACGGCAGCACGGCCCTGCTCAGCGCATGGGATGAGGTTAGCACCATCCCCACTCCATATGTACTTAGAACTCGTCACTCCTCTGCTACAGCTTGTTGTTGCGCAGGAAATCCACCAGCAACTGCACACCGTAGCCCGTCACACCAGCCGGCTCATAGCCCTTCGGCTTGTCTCCAACATCTGCCACGCCCGCGATATCCAGGTGGGCCCAATGCACCTCCGGTTCTATGAAGTTCGACAAGAAGGCAGCAGCCGTGCACGACCCACCCTGTCGGCCGGGTGCCGCATTAATTAAATCCGCAATGTTGCCCCTCATCGCCTCCTTGTGCTCATCGCCAATGGGCATGGGCCACAGCTCCTCCCCACACCGCGTGCCGCTCGTCATGAGGCTGTCCACGATGGACGCCTGCGATGCAAAGATACCAGCTCGACGCGAGCCGAGGCTGATGATGATGGCGCCGGTTAGCGTTGCGAGATCCACAATGCGCTTTGGAGTCTTCTCGAGTGGGGCATGCCGCTGCACGTAGGTGAGCACGTCCGCCAGCACGAGCCGGCCCTCGGCGTCCGTGTTCAGCACCTCGACCGTCAGCCCTTTGAGGCTGGTGATGATGGATGACGGGTGGTAGCTGTCAGGGCCGATGGCGTTCTCCACCAAGCCAACCGCAGCTACCACGTTGATTGGCAGCTTCAAGGTAGCAACTGCCTTTAGCGTGGTCAGCGCCGTTGCGGCACCCATCATGTCGGTGTGCATCGTCTCCATCGACCCGTAGGGCTTTACGTTCAAGCCCCCGCAGTCGAAGGTGACACCTTTCCCTATCAGCGCCGTCGTCGCAGAGGACCGCTTGTTGCCCACATACTCCAGCACCATCATATACGGCTCGTAGCGCGACCCACGACCCACGTTGTACATCAGGTTCAGCCCCGCATCCTCCAGCTGCTGCCCGCGCAGCACCTTCCTCACTTTTATGCCCTCGGGCAGCATGTACTTCTTCGCCCACTCCACATAGAACTCAGGCACGCCTTCGTCCTCGCGGAGGTTCCCCAAGTTGCGTGCGTCGTTGACGCAGTGCCCAATTACCTCGCCAGTGCGCACCGCCTGTACGTTGCTCGACGGCACAACTAACTGCATTGGAGCGGCTTCGTGCGCCTTCGCAGCCGCTGCCGAAGTCCGTCGCTTAGCTTTCTTGGCCTCTGCCTGTGCTGTCAGCGTTTGCGACTTGAGACGGTCGTACTGGTAAGCAGCTGTGACCGCAAAACAGGCCGTCTTCTCAATCACATCCTGAGTTTGTAGCCGCTGCGGTGGATGATAGGGGTCCGTCATAGTTACGATATCCTGTTTGGGCGGATGGAGGGAAACGTAGGATGCCTTCATTACTTTTGCCTTGCGCACCGCACTCGTCACGGCCAGGCGGTAATCGCGGACCGTCGACGTAGTACCAAGACCGGCAAGCAACTCGGCAGGCTTCTGCACAGCAAACTTTGCATTCTGATCCGCATCCTCTACTGATACCGGCCAACGAGTTTTAAAGTCGACCTCACCAGCCTTTCCAGTAAAGCCCACAGGCACCGCAGCCCCAGCCGCCGTCGTCTCTGACGCCGTGATGAAACTCACGTTAATGCCGGCACGCTTGGCGAGCTTCGCTTTCTGTGGCATCGGCTTCAGTGCGGCGCTCACGGGCAGTGACGGCGGCAGCGGGCCACGAGCGAGAACACGGCGAAGCATTTCCTTGGCACAGCTACTTTGTAATGCAGTGTACTCTTGTTAAAATGTGGAGCAGAGAGTTTCGTTACTTCAGATGTTATCGTCAGGCGCGCGGTACTTCCCTCTGTAAGCCTGTATACAAAGAGAAATCAAAGATTACAAGGGTGCACAAGGATGCCGTGAAGGACGAGAGTACGAGGAGCATACACTCAAACAGAGGACTCCGAAGCACTGGACTACGTTCCGCTGCACGCGTGTGACAGATAGAGCAACATGCGCAAATGCAGTATGCATTGTCGATAGGTTGGCGCCATCAAAGACCGAGAGGATCTCTGGCCGCGTATCCATGCATTGGGATACATAACTGTAGCACTAGGAAGTGAGCCCCGCAGCTCCATGGTCATACCGCTTTGGAGCACGAAGGGCACCGGGAAATGGAGCTCCCCGCTTGCCGCCTTGATCGCCGCCTCGCGTACACCCCCCGAGCGACGGAGACCCAGCACAGAAGAAAAAAAAAAAAACAGCAACGAAGCACGGAAAATGGAAAGACAGGCACACAGAAAAACAGGTGCCTCTAGGCGGCTAGCAAATCAACGAAAGAGAAGAAACTCGCCACTCCTGTGTGCAGAAGCGCTCGATGCCTCAGCGCCACCATTCAATCCCGTTGATTGAAATAGAAACCCCGATGGAAGACGCCGCCGAAGCGGTAGCCCAACAGCTTCCCATCACCTGCACAGCTGCCGCCCTGACCACCGGTGTTGCCGTACAGCGCACCATCGCTGCCCTCAAAGATCGGCAGAAAGACGCGCGCCGTCACGTAGACCTGCTCTGTCTCCAACTGTGTCACGCGGATACGCTTCCCTGGCTGGTAGAGGAATGTGTGAGCACCTCCGCGGTCCCCTGCAATGGAGCTACCCTCCGAATGGCTCCTGCGGCGTGCCGCGGAGTCTCTTGTATTCGACTCGTGAAGCGGCGCCGCACAAGCTGGAGGGTAAACGTCGTACAGAGCAGGCTCTGTGTTGTTTAACGTGTAGGCGATGCGGCCGTTCGCTGGTGGATCATCAAACATCAGCTCCACATCACCACAGGAGACACACATCACGGGCGGCGGAAGCAGCTGCTCGGGCTTCAAGTTGTACTGCTCTATGCGACGACGGCTAAGCTTGCCTCGCTCTGCCACAGCCCGGCTGCAGTTATAGATGGATGGTACACTGCGCACCCGCTCCCCTGCCTCGATGCTTGATGCTGATGCACTCATCACGGTCCAAGCATGCACGGTGGCCACACTCTCGGGAATCACAATTGGCTCCCCGTTGTAAATCTGCGCCATCTGGCGGCTGTAACGCACCTTGCGCCGAGCCTCGTTCAAGTAAACGAGCTCGTAGACAGTCTGCGTGTTGGGTGGGTTCTGTGACTCGTCAAAGTAGAGCGTCGCCCCGATTGTCCGCAGCCGTATCGACGGCGCAGGCACCTGCGCATCGAAGTACGAAAATCCAGCTGGGCGCACCTGCACCGTCACACAGGTGATGGCGCTTACACTGCCCATTGCCAACAAAGCAGACGCCGACACGGCTGGGTCGTTGATTATGTTGTTGTCCGTGGCGCGGATGGCTACAGCCTTTATCACGACCGTGCGACGCTGAGATGGCAGCAGAGACGGCGGCAGTAAACTCAGCGTAAATGGGCCGGTGTACAGCAAGTTCGGGTAGCTACCATCGACGCTGTAGCGCAGCTGATCGGGTGTCGTACTCAGCTCATTGGGCGCGATGACGATGCTCGTGGAAGTCATCACTTCACCTCCACTAGGCGTAATGACTGGGGGTAGTGGAGGGCCAACTCGCTGCAGCGTAGAAGGAACCGATGCAGCACCATCGGAAACAACCAAGGAGCGCATAGCGGGCTCGTTGCCATCTCCAAGAGATGGGCGATGGTAGGCTGTTGCATTTGGCTGAAGCGCGTTGTGACTCCGATCCGCGAGCCGCCGCGCAATTTCAATGTTGATCGAATTGTTTTGCTTGCTTTCTGCGCTGATGCAGCCGTGAGTGCCGGGGCCGCCAGCCCCATAACCTCCGCGAGTCACCACGTACATGAACTGATGCACCGCCCCTACAATGTGTTTTGACGGGTACACCGTGAAGGCGTGAATGACGTACGTCCCCGGCTCTCGAAACTCTAGCGGGGCAGTGTAAAGCAAATAGTCCATGTGATAATAGCTCTCACCGCAGAGGAGTCTGTATCCGCTGCGGTCTGACGGCGCGCTATCACGCAGGCGTTCCACCGTGAGCTGCACGTCGTAGCTCTCCATAGAAGCCTGGTCGCCACGAACACGCAGATGCACAACCAGGGGCGCCACAAAGCTGACGGACTCTGTGGGCGAGGGCAGAGCTTCAATCTCCTCCCTCGTATACCGTTGAAAGCCTGGAAAGCGGATGGGTGGATCCGACCCATCAGCATGGCCGAGCGGTGCTACCAGGGGCCCACCGGCTGCCCCGTCGACGCCCCATTCCGTGGCACGTTCGGTGCGCTGGTCGTTCTGTGTCTGGAATAGTTGGTATTGCAGCTTTCGAAGCTCTCGCTTCCGTTTACGGCGGCACACGAGAAAGGTGGTAAGGCCAATGACGACAATGAGAAGAACGCCGCAGATGGCCCAAATGGCAATCGTCGCGCCCTTGTGCTGCAGGACCATGAGTATGTACGGATGAATGAACGCAAATGTGTATATGTCTGTATGTGTATGGATCTGTGTGCATAGAGAGGGTGTCTACTGCTTCTATGACTCAACAGCAACGACCAAACAAAAAAAAGAAAAGCGTGTCGCCTTCGAGTTCTCTGTGCTTTGTTCCCCGCTCTACCAAAAAGATGGTCCGAGTCGGTCAACGAAATAAGATTTAAAAAAAAAAATGTTAAAAAGGTTCAATGTAACGACGCCCCCTCTATAGATAGGTCCATATAGTAGATATATAGGTAGGTCTATACATACGCACACTTCTTTGCTTATGTTTGGCTGCGGCGTATTCGTTTGAGCCCCTTCGCGAGGGAAAAGGAACAACCACAACCACAAAGAGAAGATCAGAATGCAGAAATGATAGAGCAAGGCTGTCCGCGCACTTCCACCACCACCACCACCCTCCTTGCTTCTCTCAGTGAAATCCACCCTCTAAAGCAGCTCGGCGCCTCACTTCTATTCGTTGACAGCGTTGCCGAAAGGCAGCCGTCGATCCCCTACGGTTGGGGAGCCTTGTGAAAATGGTTGGGTCTAATAAATAAATAAATAAAAAGAGGATCAGAACTGCCCGGGTGCACACACACACACACAAACTCACACAAGAACAAAAAATCCTGAAAAGACCCGCTTCTCGTCTCTTCTTTGAATCCATCTATTTATTTTTGCTCCTTTGCCGTGTTGTGTAGTGAAGAGGGGGAAGGCCTACGCACCGGCTTAGCCTTGACGTGCTCGCGCCATTGTCGCAAGACAAAAAGAAAAAGAAAAGCAGAAAGGGTACGAGAAGAGAGAAGAGACGCTAGGCATAAGGCGGATAAGACATGAGAGGGCCGCCGGGCGCGGCGGATGCACACGTGGAAGACAAAGAGGAAATGAAGGGCACAAAACTGGGCGGCTTTGCTTTCAGAAAGATACGCCCGGCGCATGCACGCACAGGGCTCTCAATGTAAAGTTCGGCATAGATAGTACGTAAGACAAAAGGGTGATGAAACAGCTTAGAGGAACGGCGTGGACGACATCCTTTGTACCCTGCCGCGGTGCTATCACTGAAACTGGCGGGTCTCGAAAGAAAGCGAAAATTTAAAAAAAATGAAGAGAACTCCCATCGAGCACGCCGGCGCGGATCAGCCCTGAGACCATCGCCATCTTTCATCAGGCGTCTGTGTGTGTGTGCGGTGTAACTCAGAGCATACGATAGACATACGAAGCAGTCTGCACGAGTACGCCGGTGATGCCGCTGCCGAGAATAAAAGAAAGGAAGAAACAGAGGTGACGCAGTGAGACGTCATTGAGCCCTGCCCTTGGGCAAACTCTGATGAGAAAGTGCGCTACACAACAGAAGAATCAAGAGTCCGCCGTAACCGGAGTGGGATTTCACCTGCCCGCCGTAAAGAAGTTCTGCGTCTCCTTATGCCTTCGTGCGCGTCGCAGCAGCTTCTTCGCAGCCTCGACCTTCCGTCGCTCCTCCACGTCTTCCGCCGGGCCACATGGACGTCCAGACGCCGCTGCACTGGCTGCCTTGTCACTCAGCACCTGGGACCCCCTCGCACCCGCGTGCGGTCCCGGACTTAATTGCTCTACACCCCTCCTCCTTCCCTCGGCTCCCTGCGTACTCGAATGGAAAAGCACGTTTGAAACCTGCCTGGAGCGCTCCGCCTCCCGCGGTGTGTGGGACGCAGGCGGCGGCTCCAGCAGCAACTGCCTGCGCTTGCGGATCGAGAGTACTTTTTCTTGCAGTGCCAACTTCTCGATTTGGCCCCGAACCGCCGTGGAAAGGCCGATGTGGCTCGACACGAGCGCCACCCGCTCTTTTTCCTTTGCACTGTACAGGCCGTCCGCAACGCAAGTGCACACCGCATCGTAGATCAGCACCCGCGCAATCGACGGGGGGAAGGTGGCAGGGGACACAAACGACAGAACTCGCTCAATGGACACGGCGTCGTCGTCTTCCCGCTCCTGCTGACTCCGGCGCAGCGCCGCGGCGGCACTCTCTGGCGAGGGCTGTGTTCCCGCACCGCGGGGCCCCACGCCCCCTTCATGGCCCCCTACGCCACCACTACTACCGCTGTAATAACGCTGGTTAGAGCTGTGCGGACTGGACGTTCGTGGGAGGCCGGCGGCTCCACTGTCCGACATGAGCGCAATCGTCGCTTGCACCTCCGCATCCTCCTCCAACTCCGTCTCGTGTCCTTCTAGCAGGTGGACTGTCGGAATCGCATCTACAAACTGAAGCAGCTCCAGCTTTGTGAGGTTATCCTGCGACACCTTGGAAGGGATGAGCAACTCAATAAGGCCGTGGATGTAGCGACCCTCGCGTACCTCCAGGCCGTGCCCGGTGGCGCACAGCAGGATCGTCTTCACGTAGACGTAGGGCATGTTGTAGATCCCGAAGTTGGCGCTGTATTTGGACCCGTACAGCGCTTCAACGAGGAAGGCGCAGCCCACGATGGGTGGGTAGCGGCTGGTGCGCGTCAGCCTCGATCGCTTGAACATTTAGATGAAATCAATTCCTTCTTGGCTTTGGGGCCCCACCGCATTTGAGTCTGCCGTGAAACAAAAGACAGACGAAAAAAGAAAAAAAAAAGAGACAATATATCGCCCGTTTGGTAAGGGTGGGACGGGGGACAGCTGATACGGATAAGTTGTATGAAGGAGCAGCTGGGCAATGCTGGCAGATGGCGTGTATAGCAGCCTCGAGAGTTCGATGCCGGCTCCTCAGCCCCGCTTACAACAGCGAAGAAATATTAGAAAAATCAATCCCGCTGCAAACGAGTAGAGAGGAGAAAGACGAGAGTTTCGGTCTTTTCGAGTGAAAATGTTCACGCACTCAGCAGACTTAGCATGTCCGTGCAAAGAATGCTGCCTCACGGTGATTGCCACACCGCAGGGCAATTCTACAACCCGTCAGTGCCGCTTACATCCCCTCCGTGAATCGCCCATAAGTAGCGCCAAAGGCAATGAAGGGAGATCACTGATATTGAGGGTTGTGGCTTTGACGACGCTGATTGGTGTTCCTCTTTTCCATTACGTTTTGCCTTTTTTATTCTGATTCTCTTCCATCCAGCGCTGTTTGTAGCGTCACGCTGCTCTTCACAGTACCCTAAACATATATGTGTGTGTATAGATAAGAAGCATAGGCGGCATATGAAGAGCAGGTGTGCCTCAGCTGCCCAGGAGCAAGAACGGGGCATTCTACCTAAGAAGAAGACAAAGGCCAAAACACAATAGCGAAGATAGTTAAGAATGAAAAACTAAGAGAAAAACAAATGAGACATGGCGCAACGCGACATGGTGAGATGCTCGACGAAACCGGAAAAGGAAGGAAGAAAACAAAACAGAAGTCGCGCGTTTCGTAGGGATATAAGAGAAAGAGAGAGAAACCAAAAACAAAAAGGTGAACACTTCGAATAATAACAATAATAATAATAATAATCGCAAACGTCAACCGCTCACTGAAGCGCCAGCACGGAAAGGGGGGGGGAGCCCAACATGACGTGTGCCCTGAATACAGCACCCCTAACATCGGCGCCCAGACACAGAGACATACGCACCCATAGAGAGAAGAGAATGAGGCATCCATGGCAGGAACACACAACTTCTGCGCCGCACGCATGCTGAGGCACCACAGGAAAGAAAGACAGATACGTATATAGAAGAGAGCCGGAGAAGTGCATCCGCCATGACCAACATTCCAATTCGGTGATTAGCAGCCTTCTGGTGGCACAGCTGCTGATGTTGCTCTCTTTTCTTTCTTTTTTTAAATCCGCGGTCGCGGTGCACTGCCTTGAGCGCAGCCAGTAAAGTGTCGAATTCACTTGTTCCATCCACCACCACACCATCAAACATCCGCACTCAAACTAAGTGGTATTCTGAAGGTGTCTACATCCTCCCTTAGGATGCAGCCCACAAACCAGGAAGCAAGGAGAGAAGCAAGCGAGTGTTAAACGGTCTTCACGGATGGCTTGGGTGAGCCACCCAAGCCGTTACTCATGGGCTCGTGCGACTCACCACCCATCAGGTCACCGTTGTGGGGGACAGAGCGGCTGCGCGTCTTGCTGCGCGCCGGCGTGTCAGTGTAGTCAATCGTCTCGACTACCTCGCGGTAGTAGCCGACCACAGAGTCCAGGAAGACCTCCGTTGACTCCGCCGCAAACTTCTGTGTTTCAGCCATCATGTCGTCATACTGGTCATCGAAGCGCGCCAGTTCCCTCTGGTAAACCCTTTCTTTGGTGTCGCGGTCATTCACCAGCCTGGTGTGCGTCTCATCCGCCGTCACGTCCTTCCCCTTCTTGGAGATCGTCCTCTCCCTTGCCGCAGCAGACTTGCGGGCATTCACGTACTTAGACATGCAATCCGCCGTCGCCTTCCCCTGCGACATCACTCGTGCGTTCAGGGCAATCATGTTGTCCACCTCGCTGATCACCTTGCTCAGCATGGTGGGGCCGTACTTGGGATATACCCTGGTGCTAAGGGCCTCCATCGCCTCGCAGAACCTCTTGGAGGCTTGGAGAGATTCAGTGGCCAGCTCACGATCCACGCGGGCAGGAGGGGGGGCGACAGGAGTCGCCGCACCGCTTTCACCGGCCGCAGCAGCCTTCACGTTCGGCGTGCTGCCAGTCATCTCAATACCCGTCGAGTCACGGCGCGTGGCGCTCCCACCGCCTGCGCTGTAATTCAAGAAGGCAGCCACGCCCGAGTAGCCGTTGCCGACCTCCTTGAGATGCTGCGGGGTGCTCTCCATGTTGGACATGGCCTTCGCCAAGCTGGCCTTCAGCGCCTTGAACGCCTCCTTGAGCCGCCTCAAGTTCTTGCTGCGGTAGTCGAACTCTGGGTTGTATCCGGTGACATTTGCGTTGGCGTTGGTAATGTCGTTTAGCTTGCTGCCAACTTTGCCCATGGCTGCGGAAGATGGCGCGCAAAAGCAAGTGGATGAGTCTGCTCAAGATGACGCTGCCCCTTAGGTTGTCCTTCTCTCCTCCGCGAGCTGAGGCGTCGCACTGCACTTATTGAAAAAAAGGAAGGAAATGAAAACCAAAAAAAAAAATTGAATTAGCTGCACAAAACGCTGGCTTTGCTGTGAAGCGCTGCGGATAGGCCGTTTCTTTCGCTCTGTATTCTCTTTTTGTTGTTTTTTATTTTTGTCCGTAGCACCGATACACCGGGCGAGCAAAGAACAAAAAAAAAAAGAAGAAAGCGGAGGGGCGCGTGCGCGACGGCTCAAGTGCGCTGTCGGGAGACGTGTTTGATATTATGTCGAGTATTAACTTACGAAAGAGGAAACATATATATATTTGTACGTGTAAGTATCCTTATGTGTAATCTGATTTTTGAGAAAGGCAATTCTGATGGCTGTTGTTTGCACCAATGGAAGTGTGTGTGGGGAGGGAGCACAACAACAAGAGGGAAGGAGATGAGGCAGAGGATGAGAAAAAAAGAGAGGCTGCTGTGGACGCGCATAGGCACCACGCCGGTGCCCACCCTTTCTTTTGCCGTCTTGTCCAATGGAAGAGTCTGCATTTACGGGCCACATCATACTTCGCTCTATCAACAGCCTTTTAAGCTATCGAAGGCGCAAAGCATGGGTGCATACAAAAAACGGCGCACCCAAAGAAGACTTGTGAGTCTTTACATTGGTCAAAGAGCCCTGACTCGCCTCCCCCCTCTTCCCTTTTCCTCGTCACCTAGTTGTCAAAGGACAGCAAAGTGGGAGAGGGGGATGAAAAGCAGAGGAAGAGCCGATGGGTGTCGTGAGTCGACGAGGCTTTCTCCGCCCAAGCGCTAGTGAGGTCAGCATCGCCGGTGTGCCTCTTCTTTGGTCTGCGCTGCAACAACGCAGCCCTTTCGTTTGATGTGTGTGCTTTCAGGTTCCTTTCCATGTTACACAAGAGGAGCGAAAACAAAACAGCAACTAAGCGACGCCTAGGCGCTGGCGGAACGTAGAATGCAGACTTGAGGGGTACAGAGATACGGACACAAAATTAAAACAAAGGTACAAAGAAATAAAGTGCATTCGAAGGAAATTACAAATAAAGGAAATGAAAAAGAAGGAAAACAGAAACCAAAAGGGCCTCGCGTTACGCACGAAATAAATAAATAAAAACGCCACGACTCAGGGCGGAACGGGGAGCACGACAGCGGAAATGACGCATATAAACAGAGGAGAACAGTAGAATAGAACACAAACAAACAAACAAACAAAAAGCAAGAAAAGAACACCAGAGATCACATCAAGCCGGACTGCACGCGCGCACGCCGCTTCTCTCCCAACCTCGTTGCTCCATCCCGCGCAGGTGCGGCGCGTAAGCTGGACTGTCCAAAGCGTAACTCGTTGATAGCGCATGCGACCGCCCCGTCACGCCACCGGTCTCCGACTCCCACCCATCACCGTTAGAGTGCGACTTGACGCCAGCAGGCGTGGCCAGGCGGTGAGGATTAACATTATGGACATTGGTGGCATTGTGTTGGCCATAACCGAAAGAGAGAGAGTCCTGGACGCTGTTCGCGACTGAGTTGCCGAGGAAGTGCGAGTTAGTGCTGGACGAGAGTGTGGCGTCGTCCGGCGGTGGCGCTGAGGCCACTGTCGGCGCTGTCCTTGCGTTCAACAAAGGGGCAGCGGCAACAGCGGATGGAGATTGCGGCGCTGATGGCAGCAGCGACGGCGATGCAAGACCAACCGGGACCGTCGTCGACCGCCGTGTCGTTTTAAGATCGTGCTTCTGCAAGCGTGGCTGCGTCCGGTGATGTGTGGCACCGCTGCCCAGCGCGAGTGGGTTCACGTAGCCCGGCTGATGGCCCCGCTGAAGCTCCGTGGACCTGTCCGCCACCTCCTCCATTGCTGGCATCAAATTAACTGGCTGCAGGGTGGACCGTGCGGTGTAGCTGACCACCCCTGTTGGGCAGTCATCGTCGAACGGCTCGACAGAACGCGCACGATCGAGGCCCAACAGAGCACCCTGCGTCTGCAGGGCGGTCGCGCGGCGGTCGCTGTGGCCTGTTGGCGACACTTTCGTCGGTGGAATCACAGCGGGCGGTGATGGGGGACGCTGCACGCCATGCAGGGGGGCCGGCGTGTTGCCGCTGCCGAAGGGGGCGTGACCGGTACTCGGCATCACACCTTCCGTCGTTGTCGATGGTGGTGAGGATGCTTGGCCGTTGGTCCCCGTAGAAGTGCTGGGCTTCGTCGATGCAGCCGCAACTCCCTCCATTGGCTTGTGGATCCTTGCGTCACTTGACCGTGGCACCACCGGCATCACCGTGTTGCCGCCTCTACGCACACCCGACGCCACTGACTCGGCAGACGCGTCCCACCCGCCAGGGAGTTGGGCCATCGGGTGCGCACAGAGCTGCGGCGGTGACGGGTGCGGCTCGGACAGCCCAGCAATGCGGCCCTGCGGAAAAGAAGAAAGCACCTGCTCCTGCGATGCACCGGGTGTCGACCAGTAGTTCGTCGAGGCAGCAACGGCAGCGGGGGCACCTCTGCCTTCGCTGTCGTCCAGCGCGCGTGCCGTCGGTGGCGCCTGATCAGCCGAGGGGTCGCGTTTCTTGTAGTTGCAGTAGTAGCTTGTGAAGTTATGCGAAGACTCGTTGTGGCTTGCAGCTTTGCCTGGCGTACTCCGCATCGGCGTGACGTTCTTGGTGGCGTTGTTGGGTGTGGCGTTGCCAATACGAGGCCTGAACCGACTCGACACTTGGTCCTCTGGGGCAATCCCCAATCGGCATCCCAGGTCCTGAGAGGTGTTCACCATCTCTTCCACCGCATCCGCACCGTGTGGCGCTAGGCAGCTGAGGACCTTCAAGATCTGCGCCAAGTACACCGTATTCACGTCCAGGAAGTTGTCCATGGAGAGCCCAGCCACGTAGAGCTGCCGCTGCATCAAGCCTTCGTACTCCGAGTCAAAGGTACGCAGCTTTGACTCGTAGCTCTGCTCCCACTGCCGAGCCTTTTCGGATTGCTTCGTGTATCGCTTACTCTCCGTCAGAGGCTTGCCGAGCCGCGCGTACTTCGCCTTCTTCTTCTCAACAATTTTCTTCGCCGCGACGGACTTGCACAGCGCAGACATGACGTCATCGCCCAGCTCGCATGTCTTCTTAGCATGCGTCATGACCTCATGTAGACGCGCGAGCACCGTATGATGCACGCCCCCGTTAAAGGCCACGTAATGCTCCCCCTCGCGTAAACTCCTCATCTCCCCAGCGAACACCGTCGCAGCGCTCTGCAGATGTGCACCGTAGTTCTCCACAACGCGTTTGCTGCCCCAGCTCGACGTCGAGTAGGCCCTGTTCACCACACTTTGCGGGTTAGTGTTGTTGACACACTGTGCCACCTCGTGGTAGCTCTGGCCAACCAAAGAGAGGCTGGCAGCCACGTCCTGCATGGCCTTGATGGTGCGGGAGATGTTAGCATCGAACTGCTTCAACATTTTCTCGAAGAGCTTTACCCGCTCATGGCGAAGGGAGAAGTCATAGTTGCTGCTCGCCGGTGACAGGCTCTTTCTACGACGAAACATTCTCTGTCTTTGTGCGTGTTGTTGTTGTTTCCTTCTTGATTTGGGCAAGTGGCTGACAATTCAAAATGCTTGTGAAAACTGCAGCTGCTAGCGTCCAGGGAGCAGAAAGAAAAAAGATGGTGTGTCAAATGCAGATCATTCAAAAGTGCAGATGAGAAACGAGAGGACAATGGAAGTGTAAAGATAAAATAAATTTAAAAAGAAAAGAACAAGCGTTGTTGGTGATCGCTGATGTGCTGTGAGCTGGTGCTATTACGAAGGGGGCAGGTCACCGTTTACGTACTCTCAGGAGATCGAGAAGAAGAAAAAACAAAAAAAGCCAGAATTACGTAATTAAATAAATAGGTCTTGGGTACCTTCATTCAGATAAGAAAAAGAAGGGTGATAACTGTGAAGAGCCCTCCAAACTCAAATCAATCAAAAGAAAAAGATATATATATCTGTGCGTGAGTGTAGATCTTACTACAGGTGTTAAGACCAAATTGGGATTTGTGCAGTCACGTGTGGCTTGCTTTTTGTGATTGTGTGTGTCGCAGCGTAGTCTGCCTTGAAGAAGGCGCAGCTAAATTCTTTTCTTAACGTTGCGTTTCTAAGCAAATACCAATAGGGCACTGGAGGGAGGGGGGGGACGATCAGGGCCAAGGGAAAATAAAAAAACATATATATGAGAAGACGGCACGTATGAGCAATGGGGAGTGGTTGGACGTCTCCGGCTAGATGCGCTTGATGAAGGCACACCTCAAGGGACTGCGCTTCGCGTGAATCGTAACCTATGGAGCGTGCACAGGCTCAATGAGCAGGGCAAGCGGGATGCTGCTCCAGCATCCCGCCTGTGTCGTCCTCCGTGGCATCGCTTCGCCACTAAGAGAAGCAGCCGCACGCAGGACCACCAAAGTGCGTCAGTGTGTGTGTGTGTGTGTGTGTGTGTGTGTCTGCGTACCTCCATTCTTTTCTTTTCTTTTTGTCGATGTGCGGCGCACACTGCAATATCCCAACGTCTAAACACATCAAGGGCAGCAACAAAAAAAAAAAAGAAAACAGCATGAGAACACAGCCCAAAGGTTGCCCAAGAAGGCAGCCACTGCTGAAACCTTTGAATGGTGCCTCTGCAAAACTGCTCATGAAGTCATTTATCTTTTGTGTAGCTTCCTGTTGCCCAGTTATGATTTGCACTGAGGTCACCATGGAACTGTCGATAAGTGTACAGCTGTGAACGAGAGTTGCTTTGTTTTGCTTTGTCGTTGTTGTTGCTTTTACGAATGTACGAAACAAACATAAGATAAAAACATGGTGGAACATGGGAGCTGATGTAATCGTCCTCGATCGTGTCTACTCCCTTACACTATCTGCGCTCTCCGTCGGATGCACGCCTGCTTCTGCTTCGTCTGCTTGCTGATGTCTCCGTTCTTGGTGTTAAAGTCTGGAGCAGTGCAGCCGCACCGGCGAAGAGAGCAGACAATGCAGAATAGAAAGCAGCAAAGGGGCAATATAGAAAACAAAAACCGGCATATATTTATAGAGAGAGGTTCCCTCTTCATCAATTGGCGCGCAGCCAACAAACATAAAATAAAAATGGTGGGCAGTGCATTCCAGCGTTCAGTAGTTCATTTCACCTGCCTTCACTGCATAGAAACTTGCATACGAACGATAAACTGGTACAGAAGCGAAGACAAAAACGTTGAACGCAAATGTAGATGGACGTAGAGAAGCATAGATAGACATATCTATATATATATATATATATATATATATATATAGATATATAGATATATAGATATGTATATATAAGACCACATATGGGGACCAGCAAGCAAAACGTGCCTCTGATCCTCTTTACAGAAAACAAAAAAGAAGAAAAAGAGAAATGTGTGGCCTCTTTGGTGATGGAGTCCGGCATACCGCACGGCGAGAAGAGGCAGCGCCACAGAACAAAAATGAAATAGAATTCCAAGAGCTGCTGCTCTCCGTCCGTGTCCTGTCGAACCTTCAAAAAAATAAATAAATAAAAAGCGGAAGGGGAGAGAGGGGACACCAGCTAAAGAAATGGGCATAAAACTAAACGTCGTTCAACGAGCGACGTCCCCGTATACCGAGCAAGGGTTTGTTCTTCCCGGTGAGTCAAACTCCAGGAATACCATTTCTTTTACTTTTCCAGTGGTCGGTGGAGAGCTTCGTCGAAGGGGCGCTGAACTGCACGGCGCGTGTGTTGAAACAAGTGCAACTCTCGTCGCTCTGTGGAAAGTCCGTCTCCCACTTCCAAGGCATCGGTAATGCTTTACCTTGGCGGTCTACGTGGGGAACTCAAGAAGCAAGAGAAAGGGAGAGGCAGCCACCTCACCGCTTTCCTTCACGTGCGGACGACTTTAGCGAGGGTATCGTAGTACTTTGCAGTGTACTTGTGGAATCCGTCAATGACACGCTGCAGCGTTCGATTGCGCTTTAGCAATAAGCCATTGTACGCCGTGTTGAACCTCTCCGTCTCAGCGTCCAATTTGATTCTTGCCTCATCGCGCTCCGCGACCTTCTCCTTGAACTTCGCGTTGTCGGAGATGCCCTGATTCTTCTTGGCAAGCTTCATCTCCATGTCGTCTACCGCAGTGCGCTTCTTGTTGTACTTGGACGTCATATCACTGAGCGCCAACTTGGCCTTCTCCGTTGACTTCACGGTGTCTCTCAACTCGTCGATGGCCACGCTGATCTCCCGTGTGAAATCATTCATGTAAGTGACAAAGGGGTATTCGTCTGGATCAACGATGCTTTCACCGTTTTTGTTAGACTCTCGACGAGGCTTGTTAGAGTCACCGTAGCCCACACTGCGTCCTGCCATGTGGCGGTCCACCGAAGAGCAGAGGCGGTCAGCCTTATCGCGCAGAGTGACGTTTTCCTCGCCCTGTGCCAGCTCACGAATGGCAATCGCAATACTCTCCATAGAGCTGTCAAGCTCCTTTACGGCGGACAGGTACTTCTTGGAAGCGGTTTCGTAGGTGGAGCAGGCGTGCTTCAGCTTCTTGATAAGCACAGAGTCCTCATCGGAGGGGTCGGACCTCGGCATGGTGGTGATGGTAATGGTGATGGTGCGGATAATATGTGTTGCGGTGTTGGGTGCTTGTGGGTGAGCGATAATAAAGGAGGCGTTGAGGACGGCTTCGGCTATGTTTCAGGTGTTGGGCATGCGGCGTTAGTGGAGGCATAACCAGGAATAAGAAGTAAAGGATGGAGTGACGCAGCGTGCAGCATCGCGGGCCGTCTGCATTTCTTCGTTCAGCACACAGACATGATAACAGCACCGAGAAGCCATGGAGGACGTCACGAGGTCATCCCTTGTAGTGCATCTCTCCCTTCTTGCCTTGTTGGAGCCGACCCCTCGGTCATCAACCCTCGCGGGATGTAAAACGCGGCCATACATGGAGCCACGAGTTGTTTGTAGGCAGAAGAAGAAACACAAAGGGGCTCCTGCCTTTCGCCGTGCGGATGTGCCCACAACGACTTGTCATCCGTTACGTCTGCACTTCCTCCAAATATCAAATAAAAAAACACACGCACACACACACGCATAGAGTCCACAAGGACAATCAACAACGGCAGCTACAACTCCCCCCTCAATTTTGAGACTCCTCGCCATTAATAAATAAAAATAAAAGAAACGCGCCTCCTCCTCCACCCACCCACCCCCCTCCCAGCACTCCGCATTCTTTTGGCACCGTGAGAGCAAACACGGAGGACATTAAAATGCATTGAGGAATAGAGACGACGGCAACGGCAGAAAAACGGCCGTCACAGGCAGTGGAAACAAAAAGAAAAAACTGCCTGAAATAGAGCCGAAGAAGGACATCCGCTACCTCACCGTACGCCGCCGCCTTCGTGAAGATTGTCGTTGCTTACTCTTTGCATTCGTTGATCAGATGTGCGCACAGGGCTACCACAGCCCATCTGGATCGCACCTCCCTTCAGCAAAGCAAAGCCTTTGTCAGAGAGCAAAGATAAAAGAAAGGGGGAAAGGCATACTCTGTGGATCACAGCGTTTTCTGGCACGGTGGGAGATCAAAAACAGCACAAAGCAAAGCCAAAAGAGGGAGGAGGGAGGGAGTCTTAATAGGGCTTTTTTTTTTTTAAAGGCGCACACAAGCACAGACACAATGACACATCAAGCACGAAAGGATCGGCATTCCGTCAAGAAATCACAGAAGAAACAAAAAAAAAAGGAATCGGCAGCCCCTCCCCCACACACACGCAATACCACGCAATCACAGAGGAGGTTGCAGAAGGAAAAGAACAACTGAACTGTTACATGGGGAGCATTTTGGTAAACTGAAAGAGAGAACCCAAAACACGGAGATGGAGAAGTGACAAACACCCAACAACCAGCACATAAGACACCAACAAGAAAAATCACAGCAAAAACAATAATAACAATAATAAATCATCATCGATCGAAATTATGGATAAAAAAAATCAGATGCTAACAGACAAAAAAAAAAGACATGAAATGAGCATACACGACGTAAGATCCCATATACAGACCTGCGGCTGTGAGAAGGACACAGCAACCCCCACCTTACGTTCTAAACAAGAAATATAGAAGTATAAAAAAAAAAGGGAAAAATACTGAGAGAAAGGAGATCATCACAGCTCAATACAGCTTATTAGAAAAGAAAACTCCCGATTTAGTTATCGCTTCCCCGTGCGAAGCTTCTCATCGGCTTATACAGAAGCACGTCTTCATTCATCTCCATTTGGCAATCCGACGAAGGGACCTCGAAGGCAAACAAAAAGAAGAAACGCATTGGGAAACAAAAAAAAAGATTCTGCGGAACCGCGTCGGACATCCAGCATGCACCAACCAAACAAAAGCTTATAGCAGAAAATTAAGGCACGGCTGACCATCATCCAACACCTTCAACACTGGAGTCAACGCGGCATTGCATCCCATCAAAGAGTAGCGAAGAGAAACAAAAATATAAAAACGAGCGACCGAATGCAACAGCAAATAGAAACGCAGTGAAGCAGCAGGGCGAATTGGAGGGAATGCGCGTCGGAGCCGCAACAGCCCAGCAAAGGAGGAAACAAAAACAGAAACGAAAAAGAAAAGTTCATGGCAGAATCCGCTCGCCGCCGTGCACGGAGGCACGTAGACACACTGCACAGCGTCTGCCCTCTAAACCATCTCCTTCCTTTTTTTTTCTTTCTTTCCTTTTTCCGTTCATGGAACAATTAGTTCCTCCTTGCAGAAACAAATAAAAAGAAAAAGCAGAAGAAGTGCTCCCTAGCTGGAGGTCTGCGCGGCAGCTTTCTTGCTACTGTTGTTTCCGCGACTGTTGCGCTGGCGGCGCTTGCCACTGCCATCGCCGCCGCCCTTCTCTCCGTTGCCGGGCTTGGCCGCCAGCGATGTTGCGGCGGTGGTGAGAGACTTGCTGTCTGCCTGTCCACCACTCGAGCTTCCGGCGGCGGCGGCAGCAGCCGCACTGCTGGACGTGGTGGTCGAATTATTGTTGTTGCTACCAACTGTGTGGCCAGAGCCACCCCTATTATTGCCTTTATGATTGTTGTTCGACCGTTGGGCATTGCCGGATCCCTTGCCTCCACTGCCGCCGCTGGTGCTCGCCGTGCCGGCGTTCGCCTCTGCCGACGATCCCGCAGCATCTCTGGCGACGTGCGAGCGTGCGTTGTTGCCACCACCTGCACCATTGCTATTTTGATTGCTGCAGCTCGATGCACTCATCCCATTCTTCGCGAGAAGACGCGAAACGTTGCTGTTGCCGTCCGCGGCGCCCGATGCCGAGCCTTTGCCACCCGCGCCGCCGTTGGTGCCACCCGTCGATGCATTGCCTTGTGAAAGGAGTAGAGCCGGCGAGACAGTATTCGTCGTAATCGGAGAGTTGGTGCTAGACGCGAGCGACGACTTGGACGTGTCGGGCCGGCTCTGCTCCTTCGCCAGCTTCGCCACCAGCACATTGCGGACGGACACCACCTCACCAGAAATGAAGTGTGTCAGCAGCGGCGCGGTGTCGCTCGATTTTGAATCCGATGCGTTCACTCGCGCCTTCAGCAGAGACCCTGCCGCCCCCTCTGGCCACCCCGCCCCCCCATCATGCCCGCAGACAAGTGGAATGAAGTAAGGGTGCTTCGGGGAGATATCCAACACCGGTATGGGGTGTTCCACCGGCTCCTGCACGCCCGGCTTGCCGGGGATCGGCGCAATGGAAGCAAGAGAGGAGGCGGTAGCCGCCTGCGTCAGCGACCCGCTTGCGCCGCTGTACAGGTATTGGTGAAGGAAGTACGCGGTAAGGGTGAAGTCAGCGGCAACCATGAGCGTCACGAGCACGGGCAGCGGACGGTGTGGCGGCGCAGCCCGTGACGGGGAGGCGGTCAACGAGGCAGAGCCCGGCGTCTCGGGCCCTGTGGTGGTGCACTGCATCAGCTGACTCAGCTTTGCGCGGATGTTATCCTCCTTGTTGTTGCGGTTCTGCCGCAGCGATAGTTCGATCTCGCGCTCGCCGTTGATAGTGGTGTGCAGAAGCTGGATGAACTCGGCCCACTCCTGCTCCGTCAACGACTTCTGCGGTGGGTAGTACTGCACAATGACATCCACGTCCATCACATCTAAGGCGGTGAACACGTCCCATGCGACCAGGGAGACCACAACGGGGGAAGGCGACGGAGTGTCGTCACCTGTGTTGCTTCCACCGGCGTTGACCGCCCGCTCGGCCGCCTCGCAGCTGCACAAAAATGAGGTGTGACACTGCTGCTGCGCCACAGCGGAGTCCATGCGGCGCGTCGCATGCGCGAGGATCGGCGATGCGTCCGTCGCCGGCTGCGCCGCACTGCTGTTGGTGCTGCTGCTGGAAGGGCGATCCGGTGTCACACCCCAGCTTGCGATGAGCGCGCTCAGCTGCGGCACCTCCTTGTTGTGGGTCAGGATGAGCACGCGGTGGTACAAGCCGCTGCAATCCGTCACGATGCGGCGTAGCTGCGCGTCCTTGTCGGCGATGCTCTGCGAGAGGACGAGGCGAAGGCCGAGAGATTTGGCTGGCATGCTCAGTCCTTCCTGCGGCTGCGGCAGTAACGACACTGCGGCAGGGCTGATGTACGTCGACGGCTGCAGCTGGTAGTAGCGGCGGCTGCGGCGGCTTAACAGCTGGCGCAGCGAGACGGGTAGACGCGATACCGGTCCACGACAGACCCACATCACGTGGGGCAGCAGATGCGCCGGTGCGCAGTAGCGAGTGTGTTGGCGGGGCATGGCGGTGTTGAAGGTGGCGTGTACGTCGCGCCATTGCTGCAGCGCCTTCTCGCTCGCAGCAGTGCCGGATGCTATGGCCTGGCCTATCTCTTCCACGACGATGGACACAATGTGCGGAAACACGCGCTTGGTGCGCACGGCGGTGTTCTCCTTCTCCTTACTCTCCTTGGCGTCTCTGTCCTTACTGCCGTCCTTGCTCGTGGAGTCTGCCTCGCTGCCTCCCTCCTCCGCCATGGCAACATCCACGCCGGTGTTCAGCAGCGTCGACAGGCTCCAGCTGAGGAAGCTCTGCGTGGTCGTGATGATGATCGACGCCGCGTACGGGTACTCTGCGCCTTTCTTCTTCACCTCATCTTTTTTATTGGCCTCTGCGTCCACTCTGCCGTCCTTCCCGCCTGCGCCGCTGCCACCACCCGAAGACGTGCCGGCCGCGGCAGCAGCAGAGGGGGATGTGGTGGCCACGCTGGTCGGCCGCAGAATGAGAGAGGGGGGTGCCTTGTTCCCAACCACCATCGAGACCTGCACCCCGCAATTGCAAGCCGCCGCGAGAGCCCGGCACAACTTCAGCAGCTCCTCCGCACTCGTCTCTGACTCGGCAACGATAATCGATACTTCGGGTGCCCAGTGGTTCGCACTCACCGGAAGCTGACGTACACGGCCATCGGCGGCAGCATGAACGTGCTGGCTGACGTTGCTGACACCGCTATTATACAGCTGCGATACCGTCAGCAGACAGTGAAGGGAGTACAGAGCCAACAAGCTGCGGCACTCATTGAGGGCCGCCTCGGTGTAGTACAGCGGTGTGATGCTGCCGTTGCTGGCAGCGGCAGTAGGGACAGCAGCAGCAGCGACCGGGCTGCTCGGCAAGGGCGACGGCGCACCGCTGCTGTTGCCACCAGATGGGCCACCCGCAGCAGACGTCACGACAGCGGTGGACGGGCTTGTAGTGGACGAACACGTTCCCGTGCCACCAGCGCTGCGCATTGCCGTATTGTGGTGTATCCATACGGCCGCAGCGCTGCCCACCTGACGGCTGCCCGTGGCGCAGCGACCATCCACGATGACATCTGCAAAGTCTGTCACAGTGCGTCGCAGCACGCGGATGAGGAGGGGCGTGGGTGTGATGAGAGCAAGGTTGCTGTTGGTGGTGGTGCTGGTGGTGCCTGTGGCCGCTGACGCTGCAGCCTGCACCGCGCTCAGGAGCCTCGAGTGCAGCGCGACGCCGGCTTCGGTGAAGGTGTTCGTCTGACCTGTGGTAGCCATCTTGAGAGCCCTTTTTTTCCTCTTTGAGTAGTCTTTTGTGCTGTTGTTGTTAAACGAAGTTAGCCGGCTTGTGGAGCCCTGCTATTCCCTGGGTCGCTTTTTGGGGGGGGATCGAAACGCAAAGCGTGCTGACGCTTGCCGACCTTCGATGTACGGAGAGAAAGGCAAATAGAGAACGAAATCAAAATAAAAACAGAACAAAGAATGAGGCTGAGAGAGCGCACGCGTCAGTAGAGCACAACAATAATAATAATTAATAAAAGATAGAAAGAATGAAGTGAAAACGGCACCAAACAAGCAAAACGTTTAAAAAGATTTCCTATCAAGGCCACCTCAGCCAGAGAGAAGGAACGCACACACGCACACACGCACAGCAGCTGCAATGACTGCAGCACAAAAAAAAAGGGGGGCAAAAGAAAACGAAAAGAAGAAGGCGGTCACAGCACAAAGCCTTCACCTTCCTTGTCAATCCAACAGAAGTCCGCGCTCCCCGCCCTCTCCTTTTTCAATTCGCCGAGCCGAGAAACGGAAGCGCAAGGCAGATAAGCGAAGTAGAGGCACCAATCCAAAAGCCGAAGAAACAAAAAAATAAGGTGCCACTTGTCGTTTTCTTTTTGTTGTCGTTGTTGCTGTTTTGATAAGCTCAATCACGACAGCTGAGAAACGAGGTTCGCCCAACCAAAAAGGAGAAGTATCGCCCAGGCTGCACGTGAACAAGGGCTTCCACAACTGTGACAAACAAACGAGCAAAAAGAAAAGAAAAAACGGGGGGTCACGGGTCACGCTGATAGAAAAGAGGCTCCTCCTCAGTGCGCTTCTCCTTTTTCTTTTGATTAGACAGCACGCAGTAGCGCCGCCCTTAAGCGTCACCGCTCCGAAAGCAAAACGTTAACGCTAAAAACAAAAACAAAAACTTAAGAAGAGCGAAGCACAAAGAGCAAAGCACTCTGTCAATAGAGAGCGTAGGACCTGCAATTCAGAACAGCTTCCGCGACCGCAAAGCCCATCAAAAACAGCTTTTCAAGAGATAAAAAAGCTGAACCGGAGAGAGCTGCGCGACGGAGTCTGCAAAACAGGCTACCGTCGCGTTGATTTCTCAATTCGTACAACGGTGGAGTTCGAGCACTAAATTGAAAACCGCGTCTACGCTGATCTTCTCTTTTATCGTTGTTGCTGATTCTGCCTGATAGAGGGTCTGAGGAAACTTGAATCAGTCTCTCTTGTCCACAGCAGCAACAAAAGAAAGCGAAAAGAAAAAAAAAGCTAATGCTCCTCCGCTCAGCAATCCGACCTCCTCCTTAGCTGTTCTCTGCCTTCGTTATTTTCGTGATGCGCACCGAATCGAAAAAAAAAAAAGGCAGGAGGGGATAGCTTCGAGTGCCAAAGCCGCAAAACAAATAAAGCGAAGAGACTTCCACCGATTCAAGGAGGGGCAGAGGACTCTAATTCTTCTTGTTCTTGAAGCTTTGAAGAGACAAACAGTTATCCAGGATAAGACAACTCTGCTGACTACAGTGGCCCGTTGGCACCTCGCACAAGACGCGACGATGTGGCCCGGAAAATGAAAAAAAAAAAATAGAGCACGTCTTTTTCCTTTGCTTTTATCCGTGTGGCCAAACGCCTCGCACGCACAAACGAAAGAGCCAACAGAAGAAGGAAGTTGCCGGCACCGTGTTGTTACGAGAGAAGTGCGTATGCGAGCGAACAAAAGAAAAAACAGAGGCCAGTGGGAACAGTGAAGAGCAAGAGACGTTGCTCCTACAATTGTGCGGTGCACCCACGCTGTCCTTTGTCACTTCGCCCAAATTCTTTCTTTCTTTCTTCGAAAGCGAGTGGCTGCCTTTCTCTTTTTCCGCTTCGTTGTTGCTGCTGTTGTTTGCTAATCGATGGAGCGCCCAACTGCACCGTTGCTTTTTTTATCTTTCGTCGCTAAAGAAACGTCACGCGCAAGACGCCTTCGCTTTGCTCGTCCGTTCTTCGTCGGAGGCCTCTACCGCAAGTCACACCGAATGCACAAGAGAACCTAATCAGCAAACAGCCACAGACAGCAACAGGAAGGAAAGGCTGGGAAATGGAAATACTCAGATCAGCAGAGGCCCACACACAACCCTCTTTAAAATGAAATGAAAGAGAGAGGGAGGACTTCTCGCGTGCAGAGCTTAAAAGTAGTAATCAAACAAGCGTACACCGCAGGAACGAAAGAACGCGAAAGAAAATGTCGAATGAGACTGTAGGGCAGGCGGGGCGTACATCAACAAAAAGAAAAACACAAGGGAGAGCGAAGCTATTAGTGAAACAGAAGATCAGCAATCAAGGAATTACTACCATCTGAGTCAGCACATTGTGTTTCCGGTGCAAATGGCGTTGTCAGCAAAAACCGTTTCAGAAGCATTAAAAAAAAAAACACTCATTTTAACGAGAGAGAGAAAGAGAAAGGCACGTAGAGAAGAATTTTGAGTGATGACCGTCACACGACGAGGTACCCACCCCCCGAGGAGCAGAGTCGATGCCCTTAGAAGCGTCCAATCCGCCCCCCCCTTGTGGAACATGCACGCGCATCCGCGACGGCCATCCGCCTGACCGGTGTGTAATCGCTGTTCGGTTGCCTGCTTCCGCATTTTAAGGCAGAGAGCGACACATCACAACGGCGTGTATCCCTCCCTTTCTCTTCTTAACTACAAAGTGCGCTGATCACTGGTGGCTACGCAGTGCCTTCCAGATGATAAACGAATGAACGAGGTGCGCAGCACTCATCGAGCACCGCTTCTGTCGCCCGTTCTTCCCTTTTGTTTGATTGAAGGGGAAGTTCGCATCTTCTAAATGTTACACATTTTCCTTTTCTCTCTCTATATATATTCGTATAAATGGAGAATGCAACAACGCCCAGCTTTTTTCTTTTTCTTTACAAAACTTTGATACATAGCCAATTGTCATGCACTCTAGAGCCTCTGCAACTACTTCCATTCGTTGTTGGAGCAAGGATGATGGTGGCAAGACACAGTAGCTAAGAGAGGAGCACAGCTCATAATGATTTACCCCCCTTCACTTTTTCATTCTTTTCCCTTCTCGTCAAATAGCACAGAGAGAGAGAGAGATCCAAATATGCATGCGCATACGATGAACCTCGAAGCGATCACATTGAATATCTGTTATAAGAAGAACAAAAAGAAAAAAAAAGATAACTCTACTGTTACTCCCTTGATACAAGCATATATATATAAGTAAATAGAAATAAGTGCGTATACATATATACCATAATATATGTATATTGAGATAGATAGATATCGTAATCCCCCCTTTTTTTTTGGAAGGGAGATAGAGAGAGAGCGCGCATTGGCGTTGCGGCAACATGCACGTCCACCCTACACGACCGGCAACAGCAAACAAAAAAGAAGAAAGTAACAGAAAGATATGCTTGTTGAGCAAGCTGGCAGAACAAAGATGGAAGACGCAAGATAACATATACGCACTTGTCAAAGAAGGAGATCAAAAACGCTTCGATCCTTCCTTTATATTTTTTTTTTCATTCGAAGAGCATCGTCAAATTTTAAGAAGACAAGAAAAGACAGAAAACAACAGCAACCCACAGAAGTTGAGGAGTTGTGAGAGCGTACCCCTGCAGATGCGTCCGTCTCGCGTTTGTGGATAGGCTACTAAGAAAAACAAACTCTAGCACAGTGGGCTTCGTCTCCACCTACCCCTCATGCGCTGTATCCCCCACCCCACCACACCCGCCCCCTAGATGTTCCCATCACCACCACCCCTTTACCACTGCCGAGGGTGAACACCGCCAGCCGTGAGCCATGAAGAACCACTAGCGTGAAAGGCGGCGTTGTTGGTGCAAACGCAGGTCGAAAGCCCAGACGATGTAAAAAAAAAAAAAACAGCATACAAGGAGCTCCGTGCGCAGACACACACACACACGCATGCATGCGTCCTGTCACAAGGAAGAATTATGCATCTCAATGCAGCTGCCCAGTCGGAGTTCTAGCGCGAAGAACCCCTCCTCTCCACCTCACTGGCGCGCTGCTTCACCCTTTCGTGTGGTTTAGCGTTCGCACCAGAGAAGATACAAAGAGCAGGGAAACAAATGCAACGAGCGCCACCTCCGCTGTGTGAACCGAGCGTGGTTCGATCCAGCGAGTCTGTCTTGAAGGTGCAGGCGTGTTAACCAACGCAATGGCAAAGATGGAGAATGGGAGGGGAGGGAGGAAGGGAGGGAAGGAGGGAGGGAGGGGGAGAGAAACAAGCATTTCACTGATGCGGCGAAGGGGAATACAGAAAGACAAAACGAAAAGAAAAGTAAAACCGGTATGCATCGCAGCAAAATGGAAAACAGGGAAAATAACATCATCGAAAAGCAAAAAGAAAAAAGGAAGGACAATACAAATCAGCTCTGCGAACTTCATCCACGTTGGTTGACAAAAGCTTCAGGTATCGGTGTATAGAACGGCGTCCAATTGGAAGCAAAGAAAAAGAAAACAGGGAGTAGTGCAAGCACTAGCACGTCTCTTATCCAGCTAACACTAAACTGCTGATTGTTTCGGAAGTACAGAAACTCATGAGAGACAGCAGCTGTGTCTTCAAACCGGCAATACAACGAGCTCTCAACGCAATGAAGATGCCATCCACAGAGGGAGAGAGAGAGAGTCGTCGCGCCATCAAAATCAATAAAGAGAACCAGAGCCTATGAGAATCATGCGTTTGTTGTTGATAGCTCCTTTGACTATATACATAAAATGGATAAGGACATGCAGAAAGGCGGGTGCGGCGAAGAATCTCCCTACTTGAAGCCCTCACATCACTCACATTTCGTTTGCTTCTTTGCCTTACCGTTGTTTTCTCGTTGCCGGTATTGCTATTGTTGTTTTCCCTCTCATTGGGCCACCTATCCTTCACCGTCAGGTGGAGGCACCTGGCGTTCGCAGAGTCGCTGAAGTCAACCTTCCTCTCGTCGTTCGCATACACATGGAGCAGCATTCACTCATTGCTTAGCCTCCGCTCCGCATTCTGCTCCAGTTCTTTGAGCTGCTTCTCGGCAGCGTTCTCCAAGTCCTGCATCGCGTTATGCGCCTCCTCCTTGATCTCGCTCTGCTTCTTCTCAGCCTCGTCTGCAATATCCTTCTGGGCCTTCTCCGCATGCTCCATCATCTCCTGGACCTTCGAGGCGGTGCTCTCCCGGTGCAGCCTGACGTCTTTCTCCAGTTCCTTCTTCGACTTCTCGAAGTCCCCCTTCGCATCCTTCTTGGTGCCGGTGCAGATGGAGCCCATGATGCTGTTGCGGAGCGAACGTAAGAATCTGAAATAAATCAGTAAGAGGAGCAAAGAGAAGTGCTTCACGTAGAATGGTGGATATGCGCGTGTAATGGAATATTGGCTGCGGAGTTTATTGCAGAGCAAGTGCGAACGTTGGAAGCCGTTGAAAGCTTTCCGAGAGGTGGTGGGACAAGCGCGTGAACGCAGTTGCGTTTGATCAGATAAAAGGAGAAGTTGGAGAGAGAGAAAAAAAGATGAAGTTCCACGCCTTTTGCCCTGCCTGACAGATGTTGCTATGTTTTTACTTTATTATTATTGCTTGTCCTCACGGACGTACGCTCCGCAGGAGTGGCGCACAGGTATACGAGCTCAGCCCACGCACACGCACTGCAGATCGGCTCACCCACCCCACACGTGGGCCTCTCCCCAAGTCCAGACAGCATGGCCCTCAACACAGGCACACACACATGCAGGCATTTTATGAATAGAAAAAAAAAAAGAATAGAATAGATGCAGCGGCTTCTTTCCCCGAACTATGTGTAGGTGCACACAACCTGGCAGACGGCCATGTTCAGTGGCACCAAACGCTCTAGAAACAAAATAGAGGCCACTGAAGCAGCCAAAAGTGCGGTGCAGTGGCATACGAGCGCAACTTCGTGGTCTTTACTGTTATTACGCTACGAGCAATGAAGGGGGAGGGGGGAGAACAATAATCAACATGGAAAACGGCAACGTGTTCGTGAGTCCCTTCGCTTTTGTCTGCGTTCGAGCCACTCCTCCTCTGCGTCGGCGGCGCACCAAGCAAAAACAAAATAAAGAGAGAGGCAGCACAGAAGAAAAAAAAAAATCAAAGCAAGACGAGCAGCGCTGGAGCGCAGCACCTTCCGGTAGGCGCGTGCAAACGTGGTCGAGCGCCTGCCCGACAACAAAGCATATATAGTGAGAGAGAGAAGTGCTCAGCGCAGTTCAGCAACAAAAAAAATAATAGTCGGATGGGTGTATGACGATGCTGCGAATGGCAGCGCCCCCCCCCCCACTGCACCCTCGGAGCAAACGAGAGGGAGAAAGGCAAATTATAAAAATAGAAGAAACCGCGCAGGACTTGCATTCGATGAAGCGCTAAGGGACCAGGAATAAAGCCTACATGAACAATGAGGCTTGGGCCATGTCATCGAGCAGCTTCCTTCCTCTGCATATCCAAACGGCAAATGGCCCTCCTGCTTTTAACTAGCCCCCTCACAAAACTTGAAAATCGAGAACTGCCGACATGAACAGCAAAGAGCGTGAGAGACGTGGGGTTCTTCTTTTTGGAAAGGCTCCCAGCCGCATCACTGCTGAGTCGCTGGGGCATGACCGCTCTACCAGCACCTGAGGTCTCAAGCCAGCCATTTCGTTCACTTTACAAATCGGGCCTGCGGATGTTGTCAATTCGGTCGCCTAGCAACAAAGGCGTTTGCTGATCCACCTACATTCAGCTCAAACCACGTAGAAGAGTGGTTTCAATCCTTCATCCGTTTGTCCTATAAGTCTCGCTACCGTTTGCTTGGTCCTTGCCCTCCCTGTCATTCTACTTGACCTCATCCCCCCCCTCCAGGCCGGCTTGGCTCCTCTGTTTGTTGCCTTGTGAGTCTGACGGAGCTCCTCCCAGCAGGTCTTTTCCTGTTCGTGGTTGCAGCTACTCAAGGTTTCGGAAGACAGGGGGAGCGGGAGGGAGAGTTGAGCGAATTTTTCTATTCGAGCGGCTTCCATACTTACAAGGAATGTCACCGAGCTTTGTAAACTTATGGATGAGGCCTTTGAAAACAGCGGCACGAAGAATGAGGCGAAGAGGGCGGTGCGCCTCCCCAAGAAAGTAGAAAGAAGCGCAGATGAGAGGAGGGGGAGAGGCGGTGTGGCGGGCGTATCGGAAGCTGAAGAAGCGCGGGGAGAGAAAACGGCGCCAGCAAATGCCTTATTTTTTACTGCTGGCAGCAAAAGCAACGCATTTAATCACCCCCAATTCACCCTGCGTAATGCAAGCTGGATGAGAACAGATTACAGAGAATTCAGTAAACGCGGGGGCGAAAAAAAAAAAAGGCGTGGATGAAGTTGAGTAATCCCTTCATAGGTGTCCACCGTTCGCGGTCATGGCTGGACTACGAGGTAAACACACATCGGTCCGCTACGATGCATCTTTTGCGTTCATTCAAATTGGTTTACATATTTTGCACTTGGTGTTGAATGTTTTTTTTTTTCTTCTTTTTTTGCTTTCCGCCAACTCGCTTCACGTACTTGGCCACTTAGAGAGGCGAAGCAGTTAGGAGTTTAATGAGCAATAATATAAGATGTCAAGAGAAGATGGCCAGAGCACAGGCAGCTATCCATAAATAGAAAAAGGGTGAGAGCTAAATCACTGTTACATTAAATGCAGATGGATATAACTCCGCAGAACACTCGCACAGGTATATAGATATTGATATAGAACAAAAATGAAGTACAGAAAGAAAAAAGAAAAGTAATGTAAATAGCACTCCATCAGCCATGTAGAAGTAGGTGTACACGACCGCATGCGTAATTACAACAAAAAAAAAAGAAAAAAGAAAATAATGATAAATTCCCTTCTAATATTGTAGGTGTACAGGATTTGAACTGCGTATACATATATATATATATATATGTATATATATGTATGCATTGCTTTTTGTTGTGGGAGTGTGCGAACATAGTTTCCCCACCCCCTTGCAAGCGAGAGTCCGGTGAGTAGAACGCGCCACCGAAGCTTCGCAGTTCATCAAACAGGGGCAAGACAGAAAGAGATATACATATTTATATTTATATTTATATTTATAAGAATGAAGTAAAATGAGAACGCTGCCGCTTGAGAAAGTTTGAGAGGTGGGTGTTGCCCAGCAAAGAAACCAAGTATCAAGAAAAGCACAAAACATTTAAGATGACCATAAAGAGAGAAATCGCTGAAGTCGAGCGTTGGGTGATATCGTCTGAGTAGAAAGCAAATGTCAAAACGAAAGAGAAAGATGCGCTTTACCCCATGCAACAACAGCGCAGCACACACGGGGGCCGGGGTTCCCACCCCCTTCCTCCTTTCCACTCCTTTTCAAATAAAAAATAAAAATAAAAACATAAAGCCGCTCTTTTTTTTTTAGAGTGCGCGCTCAGTGTTGCCTTGCGTCTTGTTTTGCTGCTGTTCCTATACAGAGAGAGATTTCTTGGCTGCTTGTTTCTGCATTGCCCATAGATACATCGATATATATGTGTGTGTGTATACCGATGTATGTATGGGCAGTGATGGGCTCCACAGTGGGGGGCCGGCGGCGCAGTTTTCCTTCTTTTTGCGGGAGGGGGGAGGGGGAGGGGGAGGGGGGCAGCCGAGCGAACGGTACATTACGCGTTGCAACAGGGCACGATGCCCCATCCTATCAGCCACCACCACGCCCTAGTTCACGGCGTCCTTCACCTCGTCCTTGCGGGCCGCCGCCTCCTCCTGCAGCTTGCTCCCCTCCTCCTGCAGCTGTTCCCCTGCATCCTTCACGGCGTCCTTCACCTCATCCTTGCGGGCCGCCGCCTCCTCCTGCAGCTGTTCCCC
>LJSK01000089.1:18625-50423 GCA_001299535.1 Leptomonas seymouri
ATATATATATATATGTATATAGATAAATAGATCTACTCACCTCTCTAATTCCTCGCTTCATCTTTTTACTTTGCCCTCGCGCAGCGCTGGCTCACGGAAAAGAGAATTAAAAAGGAAACAAGAGCGAAGCCTTAGAAGCAGAGAAGGAGTTGATTCAGTCCATCCTCACCCCCCTTCTTTTTCCCTCTAGCCCTGACAGGCAAATCAAATAGCAACGGGTGGTAGTCTATCTATATTTAGCCATATATCTATCTAATATATATATATATATATATATATAGATAGATAGATACCCCCCTCTTTTCATTAACACACTCGATCTACCCCTATTCCTTCTTCTGTATTGACAGTATTTATGAATTTCCAGCGACTGCATTTCGAATGCATACGTGGGCCTTGTGATCTGGTTTTCCGCCCCGATTCCTTCCCTCGCCTCCTCCATCTTCACCATACATGAGTTGCAGAGCCGTGCGTGCATCAGCCCAGTGCAGTGCTCAGAGTTCACGTTTACTGGCGAAGAGATAGAGAAAGGGCAGCCCGTATCGAGTGGCAAAGCAACGTGAGGCTTTGCCTATAAATTTCCTCTTTGGGTTTTTGTTCTATTTGCTGAGGGTCGCAGGGCTTCCGTTGGGAGGCTGCATGCAGGCACTCGGTTTAATACTTTAAGATTTTCCACGTTTGTGTTTTCGTTGCCAAACAGTTTTCTTGCCTCTCCGGAAAGCACCCAGTTGCGTATTCGGAAGAAGACCAGGCGGCTTCACAGGGGAGTCAGAATAATTTCCTGGATCGCTGCATTGACCTGTTTGTACTCGCTGCATTTACACAGGCTATCCGCGCTCATAGCTCGATAGTAGTACCAAGTGCAACCCCGTTTGGTGTATTGCAAGTAGTCCCCCCCCGCTACTCATCTGTTCGCGTGCTCAGCCGTTTTGATTCGCCGAGTTTTTCGTCACTCGCCGTATAGAACAAGGAAAAGGACGACAGCAACAGCAGTAGCAGCACGGCGAGCTCACGATGAGCTTCTTGAACCTTCATCCTCACTTCGTTTCTGCCCGCAACTATGATGATGTGAAGGCGGTGGTAGGCCTGCTGAAAAGTCCGATCGACGACGATGACTTCGAGCGGCCCGCTGATGCTCCGTTCCTCCCACCTACATACTCAAGCACGATTCACATCCAGGATGGCTTAAGCAGATTGGCGTCGACTTGCAACAGTGCCTCGGATAAGGCGTCGCGGGAGAAGAAAGAGAGAGCCGACACCCTATATGAAAGCAGCGCCGGTGCAGCGAATGCACCGCTTAGCAACGGCACGACGTGCGCGGCACACGCACCACTGGTGCCGAGCCTCGACCACGAACCGGTGCCTTCTCAGACAAACGCCCCCAAATCACTGGCGCAGCCCGCCGGCATGAATGAGTTTAAGAGACGCCATCGTGTCTCTTCGTCCCGCCAAAGCTCGCGCCAGCCGAAGATTCTCTGTGTTTGGGATGTGGACGACACGCTTGTGGCCACCGGTGTGAGCGGGATACGCCAGAATTTAGTCTTTCGTGAGCAGGAATTGGTATCCCTGTTTCGCAGCGCCGGGCCCCGGACTCGACACCTCCTCCTATCCCAAGGCAGCATCGATGACGTCTTCGAGAAGTCGAGCGGCCAGCTGCGTTGCATTCAAAAGTTTGTTCAGCGGAGCGTGTCCTCCACGGCATCCGCGCATACCTCTGCGGCCCCGCTGGATAAAAAAGAGAAGGAGAAGTCGTCGTTTGCGGACATGCTGCGGTGCAGCAATGGGAGGCAGACGAAGGAGCAGCCCCGCTCTTTCTTCGGCAGCCACTTCGGCAATGGAGGCGGTACTGCAAGGAGCGCGGAGAAGGGCATCGGTGGCACCAATGAAAATGACATGCGCCACTTTGCACCGGGCACGGTGGTGGTGCGTCTCTCCTCCGTGCACGACCGCCCCGAGGCCTCGGCAGACTCCGCCTTCTTGACCGACCCTACCAAGCAGCCCACCTGCGGGCGGACGTCAACCGTCCCGCTTGATGAGAAGGCAGAGCGTATGGGCCGTTGGCTGATCCTCCGCCCCGAAGTGTGGGGCATCACGCTGGCTTCGATGAACACCATATTTCCGCCTTCACGCAACACAGCCTTCGTGAACGGCAAGGTATATCGCAAGATGGACGTGGTGTGGTCGCTCGCCATGACCGGCGAGTGGGACTCGGTCTTCTTTATCGACAACAACCTCTCCGAGGTCGGCGTGGTGCGGTACGGGATGCAGATGTCAGATATGCTAAACCTACGCAGTGACAGCCGGGTCTGGCGTTTCTTTCAGTCGGAATTTTTGCTTCTGACAGCCTCGGCAAAGCTGCGTGAGATGGCGCTGCGCTACGGCCGCGATGTCACGAAGCCGCCTCCGCCATCGAAGGAGGAAGGCGACAGCAACAACGTGAACAGGGCGGCAAAGCAGAAGGTTGGCGTGAACTCGGTGGAGCTGAATGGCAAGATCGGCGACAAGTCAACCGGTGCAGGCGGTGCTACCGCCTGCGGGGACGGCGCGGGAGAAAGCGAGGAGCTAACACCGTCCAAATCCACGATGACGTCCAGCACCGATAGCGCACTTCGCGGTGGTTCAGGCCAGACTAGCAAGCTCTCGCCTAGTGGCAACCACTTTGAATTGAAAACGTCGGTGAAGGTGCCTGTGGTAGCGGTGGAGGATATCAAAATAATCGATCAAGTGCCGAGTAGTTCACCGCCGCCTGTGCCACGTGGGGCGATACTGGGCAGCAGCAGCCACTCCGATTCTCTCTCTCTTTCTTCCGCCTCCCCAAAGCGCCAAAGCGTTGCGGTGCCGCGCTTCCCAATCACGCCGACGCAGTCTAGCAAAGACGTGGATTTAGTCGTAGTGAACCTCCACATGTCGTGCGAGGCCTACCGCCGTGTACTGACGAATGCTCGCACCAACCACGACGGACAGCGTGCGCAGCAGCGAGAAGGAAGTCTGCTGCCGCGGTACGTCGGACAACCCGTGTTCATCGGAGACCGCAGCTGCACCGACGAGCAGTACGATGCTATTCTGAAGTACTTCCAGGAGACGGAGAGCAGGCTCTTCCAGCTGATGGATGAGGATATGCGCATGAACGGCTATGTGGATGTGCACAAGAGCAAACGGTGGCTTCCGTGGCTCCACTCCGTGCATGCGCCGGTCCACAAGCGACCTTCCTTCATTCCTCACATGTCGCTTTACTTCACGCCATTTTTCGATGGAGTGGAGGAGAATGTCGTGAAGGCGTTGCAGAAGTATGGCGGCACCAGCGCTTCCTGCATCCTACACTCAGAGGCGCAACGACAGTACTTTACGCTGCAGCGTGTGCTGCCATTTATTGACCCTTACCTGACCGGAGATCTGGGGCGCGCTTTGTTTGACATTTACATTGTAGACGGCAACATTTCCGCTTCCTTTGCGGATTATCTCAGGAAGACACTGAACAAGGTGCGGGAGCGCATCCCACCCAAGCCGGACGACACGTAGAAGCGGTCGGCGCCGGACCATTCATATTTTGTATGCACTTCTTTATTTTGGTCCATACTTCTTTACCTATGTTGTAAGAGTATTTAGGCAGTTGGCAACCCTAGCCTGCGGAAGTATCTTCGTGGTGATGAAGGGCGTAAGAGGACAGTGACGTAGAGGAGGTGCTTGTGCAGTTTCTTTTTTTCTTCTTAATTGTTTTATTGCTTTGGTTGAAGCCCCTAAATGTGTTTCTCCCTTCTCTTTTTCACATATCGCAAACACTGATCCGTCGTTTGCGATTTCGTGGTGATCGATTGACTGCTTTGGAATCTCCTTTGCATCTCAGATTTGCGTTTGCTCATTTTGAGGGAGTGCGTGTGCTCGCCGCTGACCTTTTTTTTTTGTTATTATCCCCGCCCATCATTTAAACGATGTATGGATGAACTCTTCTCTTTTTTGTTTTGGTGATTGCTTGCGGAACGCCAAAGGAAAAAAGAAAACAAAAAAGAAACGACGACGATTGACTTCAGGGAGCGCAAGTTAGGTCACAAGGCAACAAAGAACTACTTTGTAAAAGTGTTCTCCATCATATTGTGATTGCTTGGTTGGTATGCTCAAACCTTCGTAGATCCCCTACACACAAACACTCCGACCAAGACAGAGCAGAAGAACGGGCTGACCCCCCTTTTTTTTTCTATCTTGCGGCAGAGTGTGCGGACTGAGCAAGGGGCTCGGCTAGACGACACAAATGAATAAGTGGGAAGGGGATGCGGTAATGCTGCATACGCCCAGCTAGGGAATATCACTGTGCTTCCTTTTCTTCATATATATTTGACGCCGAGCTTCGAGTTCTTCTTCTTTTTCTTTTGATATTTCTTTTTTTAAATTTAGGGCTTGGATTTGGAGAGACCGACATTAGGTCTCTCTCCGCCTTTTTGTTTCTGTGGTGACGAAGAAAGCGGAGGACACACCGCAGCCGAGTTCAGCCGTACGAATAATAAACGGGCATTTGTTATGTTCTACGGTTATCCGCCGAATCAGCCGACGGCTCGAGAAAAGAGAGAGAGCACAAGCTACGGTAGAGCGCAGTGAATCGCTACACGAATTTACTTCACACACGCGCACACAAAAACAGCGGAAAGCCAGCTCGTTCGTGTTGATCGCCTGTTATGATGCCATGTTTCTCTCTCTTTTTGATTTGAAGTCATGCTGTTGGTCTACATGAGGCCTGCTCTCGCTCTCTGTTTCTTTATTTTTCTCTGTCATATGGCCCCTTTGTTGTGCTTTGTTTTGCCCCCTTCTTCTCCAGTGTGCTCTGCTTCGTTTATTATTATTTGTCTATGTCTCAAAGGCACATTCTCTTAATTTATTTTGTTCAATATATCTTGCGATAGGCCTGTTGCCTGTTGTCGAGAGTGGGCGTTTTGTGGCCACTGGATGCACATTCCTCTTGTTGTCATTGCCGGTGCTGCATTTCTCTTTGCTGTTCTTCTGCTGCGGATGCAGGTGCTGGCGGTGCGTAAGTGTCAGTTGGCGCTTTTGTGAGGGTATTGATGTCTGGTTGTCGGCCACTGTTATCTTTTTTCCGTATTTCTTTCATCTTTCATTATGAACTCATTTGACGTCGTTGCTCTTGAGTTCCTCTACCGGCATGGTGGCGAAACATTAAGAAAGTTACACACTCACAACTAAAGCATTTCTCTATCGCTACCTGAATCAGACCAGCGCGGATCATCGATGTCGATTCTTCATGTCCTTTCCCTTCTTGACATTGCTATTGCTTCTTGAACAACTGCAAAGATGTTTCGTCAAACGTTCTTCCACGCGCAGGAACATGCTGCGCAAGCGTGAAGGCGACGCTCAACGAATTCCTGTGCCTGTGCAAGTTTGCCTCACACCCTGTCTAAGCATTTTGTTAACGGTCCTATGCTCTTCATTCTCTCATGTTTTTTAAAAGCTTTCCTTCTTTATCCAGTGCGTAAGAGGGCGTCAGAGGGGAGATAGCGTCCCCCCCCATACTCACACTCAGGGATGTCTGTGCGCACCTACTGCGTCATTCCGCACTGCGCACGCGAAGACACGAACTTCTTCCAAGGTGTCTTTGAGGACGGCGTGCGGGTGCTCTACCAAGGCCGCCTGCAATCGCTTCTGTTTTCGCACGTTCTGAGCCCCGCGCATGCGTATGTGAAGCACATTAACGGGCCACTTCTCGCATCCCTTCGTGAGGGCGGCAATGCAACGCTTCTGGTTGCCACGCCGAACTCGGAGCACGTTTCTTCGTCTTCGGCAGCTGCAGCAACCTCACCAGCGACCGCTGCTTCATCATCTCCCTCAAAATGCGAGGGCATCGCCGAAATCACCTCCACCACCATGGGGCTCTACCGGCAGCTCTTTCCCTTGCTATTCCGCAACCTAGAGCGTTGTGCGACGGCGCGGCTGTCGGTTGTGACTGTCTCTGCTTTGGATCGGGTGCTGCTCGATAACTTACAAGATGACCGCCGCATTCGTGATGTCACGGAGGCGCACCACCTCACGCTGCACCGGCGCACCTCTGCGGCGGAGTGGGGCGCGCTGCTGCAGTTGCTCGAAGAGCGCCACATCGCGATGGAGAATTCGACGACGTCGCTTGAAGGGCAAACCGCCTGCGTCGTCGCTGTGGACCTGGATGGTTATGGCCGACTGGTGGTGGTGGACACAGCGAGCTCGCAGGAACTGCTGCAGCAGCTTTCGTTGATCCTTGGTATGGGCGAGGAGGGGAATCGACGTACCTATCCTCCACACACGCCTCTACGTGACTTGCTGGCGAGGAACGTAACACCGCAGGCAACGGTGCAGGTGGTGTGCTTGCCTGCTCCACAGGACACCGCCCGACAGACGATGCGTGTTTTGCACTTTGGATCCGCTGTGGAGGTGTGGCGGAGTAAAGGCGTAAGTACTGGCTGTAGCAGCAGCAGGGATGGCGCGTCAAGGTCTTATGGCTTGTCTTTTACGGGTACGGCAGACGAAGAAAGTGGAGTGACAAGGGGGCCCTCAAAGCTGTTTTCACGCTCGGCTGTGTCGCCGTCCGTTTCCGTTGACGTGGACCGTAAGCACCACCGTATCGACGATGCTGAAGGACTGGATAATGTTGGTGATGACAGCGTGAGAGGTTCGGGTGAGCCTTCGCGAAATCCACGCCTTGCTGCCAACGCGGTGGAACGCTCTGAGAATACGGATACAACTAGTAGCAGCGGCCCAGCTCTAGAATCAGCGCCGCAAAGGTACACAGGACACACTGAGCTCAGCAGATCGACTATTAACACCAGCAGCCACTATGGCGAAGCTACTCCTGCGCAGCTGCCACCTCCAACCGTGGCTACCGCAAGGAATGAGCAACAGCGAGCACGCGAGGAGCGGCTGAGGCGACGGGTGTCAGTTCTCGAAGCACAATTGAAGGACATTGAAGCGACCAATCAGTCGCTGAAAGCAGCGCGGGATGAGGCCGTGCGCGCGAGGGAGAGCGTTGAGCTGGAGCGGCGAAGCAAGTCGAGTATGTGGGCTGACCTCCAGCGCGCACACAGCAAAACTAAGCAAGAAAATGCCGACTACGCGCAACTGGTGCAGAAGCTGCTGCAGCAGGTCCGCTCACTCGAACGGGACACAAGTAGGCAAAAGCGGCAGAACATGTCGGCGGTGAAGGAGCTCCGGCAGTTGCGGGAGGACAAGGACGCGCTGGAAGCGCAGCTGACGCGGCTGCGCAAGGAGGTGATGCTATTTCGTCGTGACGCCACCTACCGCGCACGGGAGGCGACGCTGTCAAGAATCGTCTCTAGCGAAATCTCTATGCCGCCTCACGGATCAGCGAGAGCGGCGGTGGAAGCGTCTACTTTATCTTCCACAGCAGCCCCCGCTGCGTTTGCAGGCAAAGGCCGTGGAAAGGGTTCAGCAGCGCCGCGCGGCAGCAGCAAGCGTCGCTCTTCTCCTCGTGCGCGCCGCTTGTACGATACATCCACGGACGACGAGGAGAGGGGTAACCGTTTGATAAACGCTGATGGCGGAGATAATGCGGAGGGGGCAGCTGAACACGACCCTGCGCGCCATCTTGATCCATCGCAGTTGCCGTCAGCGCAATCGCAGCGTGCCACCAACATTACTCTGGAGGAGCTCCGCTGGCGCAACCGTCATTTAGAGCTGGAGGTGGCGCGACTGCAGGAGCGTCTGCTCGGCGCTCTCACGTCAGCGGGCGCGCCGCCAAGCGGGCAACCGGCGTCATCGTCACCGGCCCCGCCGCTGGCCGGCGACGACTTGCTTTCGACCACATGTCATAAGTGCGACGCCATGCGTGAACGGGTGGAATATTTTTACAAGGAGTTGGCCCATGCTCGAGCTGAGAAGGATCGACTGCTGGATCTTTTGGAAGCTTCGAGGGCGCAGGGGGCTTCCTCATTGGAAATACATCGGCTGGCGCACGACAGAGACACCGCATCCGAGGCGAGTGCAGAGGTGCGAGTGGAGATGGGGGCCGGTGGAGGGAGAGAAAGCGGGCCGATGGATAACGAAGGGGCCGGACACGCCCGTCGCAACGGCTCCGCACTCAACGCCCCAACTGCCCACCGACGCCCCTCCTTCTCCTTTTCCTTTTCGCCAACAGAGAGCAGCACGACGCGCGACGTGGCAGCGGCTCTCCTGACTGGGTGTGCTTCCCTGCAGGCTCAACTTGAGTGCGCACAGACCGCCCTCCGCCAGAGACTTCGCAGCGCCCAGAGTTCAGACGTCGCATCGCGCACCGACCCGCTCTCGCACATTTCAGCGCAAGTGCTGGCAGAGCACTACGATGCCGTCGCCGCCCTGGCCGAATCGCTGCGGAACATCGCGGAGAAGCCGGCAACGATCTCCTTACCGCTTGCGTCCGTTTCACATCACAACCGATCACACTCGGGTGACGACTCTGCACGACAGCAACTGCTGCTTCTCCCACCAGTGCCGCGCACCGCTACGGCGGGCAATGCCGAAGCCCTCACGCCGTACCTCACCTTTGAGGCGGAGCGGTGCCGACATTTGTGTGCCTTCGTTCCCACTTTTGCCCAGCTCGCCGTCGCGACAGAGCACCTGCTAATGCGTCTCGAGGCTACCGAGCCGGAGCGACGGGAGTGATGAGTGCGTTGCGGGGACGATGAGTAGGAACTGTTCTTCCGTAGCTATGGCTGCTACGGAAGAAGAGTCACGTATACTGCGCTCACAGGGTGCAGCTAGACTCGTCAGCTCTTTGTTGCTTTGGCAGCTCAGTGGCATTCGCCATTTCCACATACTCTGCTATTCTCCCTTTGCTCCCCTCATCTATCTATCTATCTATCTATCTATCTATATATAGATAGATAGATAGATAGATAGATAGATGAGGGGAGCATTCGAAACACCTGTGGAGCTTTTCTTTCTGTTCACCGCACAACACTATACATAGACTGGCTTCTTTGCTATGCAGTTCTTTCATTGTTTCCCTCCCCACTCCTTGGCTCGTTAGAGACTTAGACCACAACGAATTCGGTAAATGGTAACACAATCTGCTCAGCAGCTTCTTGCGTAGCCGCAACGCGTCATCGAAAGGCTTTCTTCTCGAGACAACCTGTGTGCCTGAAAGCAGCAGCTGCGTGCTCGCATGCGTTTAGAAGCCTTTCGTGCCTGTGGGTTGCCGCAGCTGCGCTTTCGTGTACTTCATTCGACTCTGCGTTGACGTGCACTCTCCTTTCTGTGCCTTTTCTCCTGCCTGCTCGAACAAACGCGTCCGATACAAATAAACCCAGAACTGATGCTAGGCGCAAAAGAGGGTGGCGCAATGTCAGGGAGTTACATCTCTCCCGAGTACACGCATTGCATACGCGATGCCCGCTTCCGCTACAACGTATACGAGCCCGAGGCGGACACATTTCTGTTTCTGGAGGCGCTGGACAAGGACACCAACCTGCTGCGTGAGCTCTCTCCGAGCCGCTGCATCGAGATTGGGTGCGGCTCCGGCACTGTCATCACCCATCTGCGATGTCTGCTCATGCCGCCCTCTTCAGCGAATTCTGAGGGTACTGGCGAAGGAAAACTTGGAGAGTTTCACGGCACTGCCTCACCGTCAACTGCCGTTGGGGGCCCGCTGTTCTGCGCGGTGGACATCAACCCGCTAGCGCTAGAGGCCACCGGGGTAACGTGGACGAGCACGCTTCTCCAGCACTTCACTTTCCCCACTCTTGCGGATCACTTTAACAATGTTTTTAAAGCGGAGGTGCCGGCGTCGCTGGCGGCACCGGTGGTTGTGGGCACTGCGTCTAGTGCGCAGAGCGAAAAAGTAGAAGCAAACGACGTGTGCTCAACGATGTCGCCGACGCCGCCCCCGTGTGAGACCACGGTGGCGACTACTGTTGTTAGCGCCTCAGATGGATTGCCGGATGCATCTCCGTCCACGTACTGTCTGCGGCGCTTTCAAGGAGATCTTTTCGGTCCAGTGCACGATGCGCTTGGAACGAAGGGTGCTGTTTTTGACGTAATTCTTTTTAACCCGCCGTACGTCCCGACTTCTCTGGAGGAGCTCCAAGACGCGGTTTCGAAAAAGGATGTCATTACCGCAGCTTGGTGCGGTGGCCCGCGTGGACGTGTCGTGACGGACCGCTTCCTGCGACAGCTTCCCTCTGTGATGTCTCGGCATGGGGCGTGCTACGTTGTGCTGATCAAAGAAAATGATGTGCAGGACGTGATTGACTTTGCGCAGCACGCATTTCGTGCGTATCTGGCGGAAGCAGACGTGGGCTTGGCGGAGGGAGACGTATTGGAGGTGGTCGAGGTGGCTGCGCGGTACACAGGGGAGCACTTGTCTGTCTATCGCCTGCGGTATCTGCCTCCGTATCGAGACGTGGATCCACTTCTCGCTTGAGGTGCGTGTACTTTCATCATCGCTGTTCCCATGAACGAAAAGCAACAACAGAAGAGAGCTCACGAAGTTACAGCTTGGAGGTGCACTAGGGGTCAGCGCATCTTTCCATAAGAGGGCCAGCATTCCCTGGTGGCGGTGGCAGGATTCAGACACTGGCTTTGGCAGCGCGGTTGCATGAGGCTGAGCAGCAACGAGTTTGCATATTCGTTTTTTTTTTTTTTGTACTCTTTGGTTCCGTACACTTGTCTTTTCCTTTCTCTCCCACCCACTTCAATTCACAAGAGCGGGGTGTTGCTTCTTGTTGCGTTGCGGCATAGCGTAGCTGAGGCCATAGAGTTGCTTCTCGACGCGTACGATGGAGGAGATTGCCCTCTGTGAGGCAGACTTCGCGTGCATCTCCGCTCTCGTACTCGACATCACCCAGCCGAAGTTGGCACAGACGTTGCTCCGACTCGCAAATCAGCACTGTCCTTTAGGCACGAATGGGGACCACTTGAAGCGGCTCCGCCCACGGCCTTCGCAGAGGCCCACGGCACCCTCGACGTCTGACTCGTCACCTTTCCCGCGTTCACCCGATAGGTGCGAAGGCTCTTCTTTCTCTAGCCCACCTGTGCCCTTGGAGCTTCTTTTGGCGGTACAAGAGCTGGGCGGCGCTGCAGGAGAGGCATCCGCACAGGTAAAGAGACCGTCTCACGTGTCCTCCTTGCCTCCGGCAAGGACATGGCCAATCACGCCCAAAAGTGAGTCTATGGGTCTTTCGCAAACACTTGAGCTTCTTGCAGAGAGAGCGCTGCCAACCCAATCGAAACAGCTACGGGCTTTCGTGGCAGCTGTTGCCCCCGTCCTTACTCCTGCTGCAGGCGCGAGTGACGCACCCTCAGTAGATTCTGCTGTAGGGCATGACGAGGGAACCGACAACGGCTCTGCCCTTTCGTTTCGCGTTCTTGTCGTCTCTGCATCGGCGCCGCGCCAGAAGCCGTCCGAGTGGACACGTGCAAACGCACTTTGGCCTTTGGCTGTGCCGAAGCCACGCCCGCTGTCTCCGCCTTCATCGTCGTTGACGCGCCAGGTGTGGGAGAACATGGTGCGGCACGTCTTCCCGCTCTGCCACGGAATGCGGTGTGCGCGCGCTCTCAGACAGCAGTGGACTCGCATTGATGGAGGCAACAGCGACGGAGTTAATCTAAAGAATGATTTGGCGAGAAAAGACTGGCCGGCTCCCGATGGAAAGGATGATGATGCGCATAGTGAAGAGGAATTGCTAGACGTGGTGGCGGTGGTCATCGACCCAATGTCGAATGAGGTACTTGCAAGCAGCGCCGGATGTAGCTCGATGAGGGTGGACAACCCAATGGCCGTAGCGCCATACTGCGGCCACGCGACTGCTCAACAGCATCGAGACGACGACACGCATACGGCTTTGACGGAGGCACCGCCGAAGCAGCGGCCACGGGTTGAGCAGCCATGTGTTGTTCTGGAGCATCCTGTCATGTACTCACTGAAGCAGCTCGCCGCAGCGCACCAGCAACGACACGGAGATGATAAGACGGGAAAAGGGAGGCGAAATGCAGACGAGAGCGTCGCGCCCTCTAGCGCAGAAGGCGGAGCTCGCCAAGTGGACAGTTCACGACCCTACCTTGCGAATGGGCTTGATTTGTATGTTACGCACGAGCCCTGCGTGATGTGCTCCATGGCCCTCGTTCACAGTCGCATTCAGCGTGTCTTCTTTCTCTTCCCCAATCCCGTACACGGCGGCCTTGGCGGGCGCTACCACGTCCACGACGTGCCTTCGCTCAATCACCACTTCCGCGCCTTTCACTGCACGGAGGCCGCCGAGGCGTACAAGAGACGACGTGAGCTGATCCAAGATGGTGGGGCAGGTGCCTCTTTCAGCTGAAGGGTTTGGGCGGCTTTTGGATTCACTATAGGCCCTCGCGACAGGTGCGTAGCCGGCGTCTCTCTTAACGAAGATTTCTTTCTTGGTTGCTGTCACAATCGCACAAGAAGGGGGGGGGGGATGCGTGGCGCTGCTGAGTTTTGCGTCGGTAAGCGATTCTGCGAGCGACAAGGCTTTGTTTTTAGGTTTTCTTCGTATCGGGCATCACCATTACCAAAGCTTCGTTTTGTGTCTCGTCTTCGTTGGTGTTTGTAACTCAGCGCGGTTGCTGCTTTTATCAGGACCGCTTGGTGATGGCGCGTGATCAGACCAACTCTATGGCTCGTTGACGGCTCTTGCTGTTCTCATTATTATTATTATTATTATTTTTTCGCCTTTACGCTTTGCGCCTTCTAAGGGGACACCGCACACCTCCTGGGTATGCCAGGCGCTGTTGCGGTGCTCTGGAAGGAACCACAGCGCAACCGGGCCACGCAGCGCACACCATCGCCATTGTGTTAAGATGATACGTGTAATGGGAGTAGCGGGAAGTGACCGCGCAGGCCTCTGTGGAACTGAGATTTGAGGTGGACGGGGATCTGTAAGCGCTCGCAGCACTGGCGAAGTATATGTATGCCACCGAGGGTGGAAGACAGCAAGTTGTACTGCCAAAGCATAAAGCCACCGTGCTCTCCAAGGCTGTTAGGGCTAGTGATGGATATATTATGGGTGGCGCTGTTGTCATTGTGATGTTCAACGCGTCACACATTTGGTAGCGGGATGCTTGGCACGGGGACAGCGTTGATGAAGTGCGCTGAGGAAGCCCCATGCGCGGAGTTTGTGCTGTAAAGAAACCTAGCTTGCCACCTTCTGCTTGCAGGCACGTCCCTCCTTCGGGGGGTTGGGCTTCAAGCTGCAGTGGACCCTCGACAGCCACCCGCACTGCTTTTGTGGGCACTCTGGGCCACGGCGTGGGCAACGGCAACGCGTAACCGGCCGGTGCAGGGCTGCTGTGGCACGGCGCTGGACGTTGTCGTTGGGGGCGGGGGCAGGGGCGAGTATTGGTCGCGACACCATCGCCCGCGACATTGACGCCCCCCTCTGCTTTCCGTGACTATGCGCAGTTGAGAGGCCCTTCAGCCGGACGGGCCCTACACCGCCGCGTGCGTCTTGGACAACACGTAGAGCACCCTCGTTGCGCTTACCTTTGCCGTTGTGGAGGGCCTGCAGCGCTGCGCCACTTGGCTTCACCGTAGGAAGAAAGCCGATGAGGTCGCCCAGGCGAAGGGATGCGACGATGCGCATGTGACAACACAAATTAGGGCAGCGCGGCTCTTTTTTGAAAGTAAAGGCTACGAGACTTCGTTTGCGCGGAAAGATCGCCCTGTGGGCTTTGTGCTGCATCTGCTTATGAACGCCGTACCGACGAGTACTGCTGCGTGAACCTGCACGGCATGTAGGGCCTCCTGGCGGCTTAAACCTAAGGTTTCTCTCTGCTACAACCTTTTTGGTTTTCTTTCTGACATTGGTGGTTCTGGATCACCAACGGGTTCAGACAGCTGATCGCCCAATAGCTATAAGCGTGACGCAAATAACAGAGATCGCCGGGCAAATTGGCTTTGGTTTTGCAATTTTCGCGAGTCGAAAGCACGATGAAACGACGCGTCGCTTCATAACGATTGGACCGGTGAACCTGTGAAGGTGCTGTGCTGTGCTCCGTGTGGGTGCTGCAAGTTGTCTCACCTTTTTTTTTTGTTTTTACTCTGCATCTTCTGTTGCTCGCTGTTACGTCTCATTTCCTGCGAACATCACATCGAGTGTTTCTCCCCCCTCCCTCATCTGCCATGAAGACAATCACCATCACGTGTGCTTTCACCAGCCACCGGCCACAGGTTCGCTTCGGAAAGAGCTGAAGCGCATATATTGTTGCCTGTATTTGCTTGACGTTGTGACGTGAAGGCCGTGCTGTCCTTATTTGACATTCAACATGATGCCTGCAAAGCCATCTGTGGAGCTTACGCTCGAGGAGACTGCGGACAAGGGGTTCCTCCTCAAGACTTGCGGGCCTATCTTCCTTGCCGATATGGTCAAGCAAACCCCGCCCGTACCAGCGTATCAGGAGACACTCGTGGCACGTGTCGCCAAGACCGCGGACGGACGTGTCGCTGGCGGTATTCTGGGCAAGGTGCTTTGGAACACCTTCGAGGTCCTGCAGCTGGCGGTGAATCCAGCGTGCCGCGTGGCGGGCACCAAGACGGCACTGATGAAGTGGGCTGAGGAAGCGGCGCGTGGCGAGTACGCCTGTAATCAAATTTTCATTGGCACCTACAGTTGGCAGCCACAAGAATTTTTCGAAGGGCTCGGCTACGTGCTCCAGTGGACACACGAGAACTGTCCGCGAGGGTACGCGAAGCACTACATGGAAAAGGTGTGGTCGATGGAGAAGCGCAATGAACCTGTCCAGGGCTATGCTAACGCGGCCGCGGGCCTGGCTTTGGAGGAGTGGGAAGCGGAAGAGGCCTGTGAACAGCTGCTGGACTGGGCAGAGAAATATCGGCAGCAGCGGGGCGCTACTAGCGTGCCGCCGTATGCGAAGGAAACACACGCGATGAAGGCGCTGCTGCTGGACGGCACGTTGGCGGCTTGCTGCCTCTACACCGTGACGTGGAAGGTGCTGCACGTGGACATCCTCGTTGTGGTCTCTGGTAAGCAACGGCGGGGTGTTGGCACTGCTATGCTGCAAAAGATCGACGATCTTGCGCGGCAGCACCACTGTCATGATGTGTATCTGGAGACGATGAGCTGGCAGGCCCGTCCCTTTTACGAAAAGAACGGCTACACACACGTTGCGACCCAGCAAGACTTCCCCATGGGGCATAAGCGGTTCATCCTACTGCGCCACGTTCCTCCGATGCCTTCAAGCCGGCTGTAACGGAACCTGAGAAAAAATAGGAGGAAGAAGGAAACACAAGTCCACAGCAAACAGCTCTGCCTAAACACACACCAAGCTGTTGCCAGCAGCGTATTGAAAGCCGGTATCAGTTTGATACTATTATTATTATTGTGGCGGAGTGGAACAGGTACCACGCACGTGCTTGTCAAGCGCCGGGGCGTTCCAATCTGCTCTCTGCGCTTCGATGGCGTAGCGAAGCCTTTTGTTTCTCCACAACGGATCCTCACATTGTTGCGAACCACAGCAATCTTCAAGACACAAAGCACGTCGTCACTCGATCGAATGGCGCAATACAGGGTACGCAGCTTGCATCTCCACATGATCCTCACCACACTGCCGTGCGGCTTGAAGTTTGAAGCAACGGACGGCACCCCCGACTTGACACCGAAGGCGAAAGCCGCCCTTGTCGATCGTTTTGTTGCGAAGCAGCTGCCGGTTCCCGTGCTACGGCGGGCGACTTTTGCGAAGCGGCGAGGGCGGAGGAGCCAATCGTGTGCGTCTCGGCTTTTTGTTTTCTCTAACTTGTGTGCTCGCTTCTCTTCTCTCTTTTCTCCGCATCGCGCAGCTCTCACAGTTTCAGGTTGCTGACGTTTTCCTTTCTCTGACCATGCTTCCTTCATTTTTCGAAGGGGTGCCAAGCGTTTTAGTAGCGGAAGTCTAGGGCAGCCGGGCATGCACCCAGCAGTTCAACGAAGGCTTTGGGCCATAGTAGGGGTGCAAGAGCTGCCTTGTGGGCTGGCTGAGCTGGTAAGCGCCATTCTTCTTCTTTCCTTGCCGTGGGGGCGTTGCGCATTGCGGTTGCTATCGTAAGGGGGTGCTTTCTGGAAGAAATCCTTCGTTTCCCCCTTTTTTATTATTATTTCTTATGTCTGTTGCCCTTTCCTTGCGCTCCCACCCCTTTTCCATTATTATTATTATTATTATTAAGAAAATGCTGCAGAGGCTTGACGCTGGTGAGCACCGGCGATCACCACGTCATGCAATTCGATTAAATGCCGTGTGCTCCGCAACAGCAAGAACAACAACAACATCGAGCAGTTGCGAATCAAATCCAGTGTGATTACTTTTTGATCTCATTCGTGCCTCTTCAAATTGCGGGAGCTGACTCGGCAGCAGTTGCGCTTGCATCAAGACGACTTGATCCTCACATTATCCGTCCAAATGAAGGTGGCGTGTTTTTTCACTCTGCGCATCTTGGCTGACTTCAATCATTTGACTTTCCCATTCCTTGCTTTCAGACATCCATTTTCTATGTTCTCTCTCTTCCCCGCATCTTTTTTTTTCTTGGTTCTGTGCTTGGGCTTTTTGTAAGGGCGCTTGTGCGTCAACCACCACAGATCGCAGCGTTCTCCTTTCCGTTCTCGGAAGGCACAAAGGAAAAGAAAAGAAAAGACTGCTGATTCTGCCTCAGTTCGAGGCACTCCAGCTACCCTATCTCCCCTAGATACGATTTGCCATGCTGCGAAGTACGGTTGGCAGTCGCGCCAAGGCGGCGGTGCTCGCTGGGCTGAAGTACGAGCTGGTGAAGGATCCAAAGTCACTAGAGCCAGCTATTTATTCAATGCTGCGGGAGACTGAGAGGCGTCAGGGCCTCATCGACCTACCCCTGTACAACAGGCGCGAGTTCGCTATGACTGCCAAGACAAAGGAAAACGCGCTTGCTGGCGCGATCTTAGGCTACACGAACTACAACGAGGCCCACATTGCAATGCTAGCCGTCAACCCCGAGTGTTCCGTTCGTGGTACCGGCACGACGCTGCTGAAGGCATGTGAAACGGCAGCGCGCACGAAGTATGACTGTAATCGAATGGCCCTAGAAACATTCTGTTGGCAGGCACGGCCTTTTTATGAGAAGTACGGGTTTGAGGTTTTCGGCGTGCAGAGGAACCAACCGAAAGGCCACGAGAAGTACTTCATGGAGAAGGTGTGGCCTGCAGCGGAGAACACGGAGGTGCCGACGTGCTACAAGAACACTGCACCGGCGCTCGTACTCGACGATTGGGATCCCGATGCGGCGCTGAGGCAGCTATCTGTGTGGCTCGTTGAGGACGTGCTGAAGCGCGCGATAACCACTGTGCCAATATACGATATGACTCCGTACGGCCTGCAGGTGACAGATGCTGACGGCGAGATGGTCGCATGCTGCATGTACGAGACGTGGTGGAATGAGCTGCATGTAGACAAGCTAGTTGTGACGCCGGATAGGCAGCGCCAAGGCATTGGCTCTGCGGTGCTGAAGTGGATTGAGGGGATTGCGCGGGAGAAGAATCTGCATCAGCTCGTGGCAGATGCGATGAGCTGGCAGGCCTACCCGTTTTACCAGAAGCGCGGCTTTCACGTGTTTGCGACGCAGAAGGACGTGCCGAAGGGCCACTCGCACCTTCGTCTGATTCGTGAGCTGAAATAGTTATCGGGCAAGGAGCGCCAAGGCTGTCGCATCGGTAAACAGCAACAGCAGCATATGGAGGGGGTGGGAAGCTGCAAGGTCGGCAAGGTGGAAAACAGGCGATGCCTTGCTCTCATTTTTTCGACGCCGCTCACCAAAGAAGGGCGGCGCTAAACACGCTATGTCCAGACCACCTTTGAAAACGCTATGCACGTAACACTGATCAGGCGACTTCCACCGCGAACGCACGATCTCGGGAACCTATTCACCCCTTCCATTTCTTCTTGTTAACCATTTTGTTGGTTTGCGTGATGCCTGCACGGGGGTTGTAACGATGCATGTCTCAACGCTACAGTGGCTTCTTCCTGCAAGCTCTCTATTTTCTAGGTCTTGGGAGGTGCACTGTGCTGCGCCGCTGCCACAGACGTTTTATGTTTTTCCTCTTCCTTAACCTTTTCTGGAAATACTCGTTGCTGGCGTTTCGGAGCCTATCGCTACCTGCACTATCTATCTATCTATATTTGTGTGTGTGTGTGTGTGTGTGTGTGTGCTTGTTGTTGACGGAGACGACCGCTGTCTGCAATGTGAATAGAAATCATCACGGGGGAAAGGATTGCACGGCTTCATGTCAGCAGCGCTGCTCTTGCTGAAAAAAACAACAACAGCAACAACCAACACAACAACCGAAACTACGCATATACACGCATACACAAAAGGAAGAAGACGCTGCAGTCGAATTAAAGCGGGGGCTGAAGACTGCCGCTGCTCTCCTTTCTTTTTCTTCAGCTGCCGCTTGACATTTGTCTTTCTTATTTATCGCTCACCCTTCTCGTTTTCGCCTTTTGCTCGTAGCAACTGAGAATGCTCTTTGCGGCTTTTATTTTTTTATTTTAGGCATTTGCGTTTTGCACCTGCAACGCCGCGTGTGACCCAACACGCCTCCGTTCACGTGCTCTGTTCTGATTCTCCAGCTTTGAGCATGTCGTGTCAGCAGTGCAAACTGTGTACGTGGCCTGTTGGAGTTCTCAGCGAGATGAAAAAATTTTCTCCCCTCTTTTTCTTGTTTTTTTTTAGATCTTCTGTATGATGAGGAGCTGGAAAGGAGCCGGTGCACCGCAGCTTATCGGCGCATGTATTCCATGAAGAGGCAATACAAGTGGAGCAAACAGCTGATCCGTTTTTTCGGCATCACGCGCGTTCCTCCTTTCTCTTTTTTTTTTCTTCAAAATTCGATTAATTGGCGCAAGTGAATTTCAGTTGTGAGGACAGCGTTGCGCGGTGAACTGGTGGAAACGTCTGTCAGGCTTTCGGTAGTGGGCTGCCTTATTCACCGATGCACAACTGCTTTAAAGCACCACGCTCTGCACTCGAAGGAAACAACAACAAAAAGTAGCACTCAAGCAAACGAACTGAAGCACGCAGGATTTTGGACGTCCTCCACACACCCAGAGACGCGCGTGCAGAAGAGAGGTGCAGTAAAGCAAGGACAGCCTCCGGCCCCGAGCACACATGCAACAGGTGGCTCAGAGATGATCTTCATTTCGCCACCGCCTTTCTCTTGCTTTTCTGCTCTGTTCTTCACCACATCTGAATGTGTGCTGTGCACGAGGGTTGTGCTTTTCTTCAGCTTCCTAGCTCGCGCCACTGTCAATTGCTGGCCAATCGTGTTCCTCCTCGCTGTGTATCGCTATGGCTGCTGCTTGCCATCGTCATCTTCTCCATTTTGCGTCTTATATTCTTTCTGCTCCAAATTGGCCCATGCCGTTTCCGTCACAACTAATTCTTCTTGTTTGATCCCCCAAGCCCAGTATTAATAATAATAAAAGAGAGAGACAAAGCATGACGTCCACCCAATCTCCCCTGCTGTTGTCCACCGCCCGTGGCAAGGAGCTCAATGCCAAGTCACTTATCTCTTATCTAGTCAAGTCGTTTCTCGTGCCGAACACCTCAAAGACCGGGGCTGACGCAACAGAGGCGCCGTATGTGTGTGCCAATACGGCATTCGCCTGTGGTAACGGCGGTGGCGTAGACGTGTACTTGAGCATACACAACCACCACCGCAGCACCTTCCTAGAGCAGAGCGTGCACCTCTATAGTGCGGTGCTGGCACTGTGCCCGCAGCTGTCCATCAGCATAATTCCTGTGATGAACGTTCCCGAGTACGGCGGCGACGCAGAAGGCGCATCCTCGCTAGGGGTGGCCGCGCCGTCGGCAGGCAGTGCTCAGGTTGAGGTGTTCGACGATGTGGCGGAGTTGCTGCAGCAGTGGAAGCTTGTGGATAGCGCGGCGATGCGGCGTAGCGGGGATGGCTTCATGCCAAGCTACCACTACGTCGCAGTGGGTGGCACGTTCGATCACTTTCACTCTGGCCACAAAGTTCTCTTGTCGACAGCCGCCCTCTATACATTGGGGAAGCTGCGCGTTGGTGTAACGGACGCAGCTCTTCTTACACGCAAGAAGTTTGCCGAATCGCTGCAACCCATGGAGTGGCGGATGAACTACGTGGCGCAGTTTTTGAAGAAGATGCGGCCTGACCTTGATGTCGAACTGACGGTGATTACTGAAGTGAGTGGCGGCACTGATAGTATTGGTGAGATTGAGGCACTTGTGGTGTCGCCCGAGACGGCAAGTGCGCTGCCGAAGATTAATGAGATGCGTGCTGCCAACGGTGGCCTGCCGCCGATGGTGGAGATTCAGATTCCGCAAGTGCAGTCGCCCGATGGAGAGATGGTCAGCTCTACGGTGCTGCGCTCTCATCTGACGAAGGCGGAGGACAAAAAGTAAAACGAAGGCGACACAAACTGTGAAGGTGAGCTTAAAAACTAGAACAGGAGGAAAATAGTGGATGCAGCGTTGTCATTGGAGGGCGGTCGCTTCCTTACGCGAGCGTCTTTTACTTTATTAGTTGCTCCCCCGATAGTCTTCCGTTGCGCTTGATACCGTGAGGTGTCTGCACACCGCTTACGGAAATGTGCTTGAGTATTCTTTTCTTTCGTTTTTGCATTCTCACCTTCGACAGTTTTTGTTTTTCTGCATTTGTTCCTGTCAGCTTCCCTTCTTCCCCCACCCCCTCGTTCTGCGCGACGAGTTTCCGACGCCCCATTTTTTGTATTCAGGGCGTCATCGATGGGCCTTCTTGTGCTTCTCGTGGTTTCTGTCATTATTATTATTATTATTATTATTATTATTATTATTATTATTATTATTTCTTCCTCCTGCGCTTGCTTATTTGTTCTTCTCTATGGTACATACCCTTGTGGCCTGCGATACATGCACTAACGCTGGCATTTCTTGTAACACGGGTACCGATCACTACGGTGGTGGACCTATCGCAAAGATAGAAATGACAATGCAGTAACGAAGGGAAAGACGTCCAGGCAAAAAGGCAGCAGCGCCATTTGCGCTTTTAAAGAACAGAAAAGGCGCGAGCGACTCGCAGCTCAAATTGTTTTTTCCTTCTAGTACCCATCATCAATCCCGTTGTTCCTCCCTGCAGGTTTGTGTGGTCGCCCTCCCTCCTCTTGGTGTGTATGCATGTGTGAGTGGGGATGCGCCGGTCGTTGGACGCCATGGGTAGAACAGGCTGCGTTGCACACTTCTCCTTCGCCTTCTTTCGTGAGCGCACAAAGGGAATCGCAGCATCTGCTGCTGCTGTATTCTCTTGGAAAGGTGCAACGGCACATGCCGCACATCCGTAATAGGCCTATCGGGCACCACTAACGCTGTGTTTCCTTCTTCGCCTACTGTTTCTCAACTTCACATATGATCATTACATGTATTCTCTTCGCACATATATATATGGCTACAAGCGGGTGCAGATGAGAGGCGCATAACAGCACAGCACAAGCATGATGGTTTTGACATTTGACATAGCAATTTGCGATTGACTTCTCCATGATACCAGTATTTACTGCATTACGCTGAGCTTCGTGCTGGTTGTGTGCGCTCTGTGGAACTGCGAGCGCTGCCTGCGATGGTTGCAGCAACGAGGTAGGCCTCCGCTTTGGTATGACTAGAGGAAAGAGGGGTGCCGCTGCGGTTGTTGCTCTGGGGGTGTCGGGTCAGGTTATTTTAGAAGGCAGTGGTGCGTGTGACACATGATCGTTGAACTCCCTGTTTTGAAGTAGAGAGTCTTAACCTACGCTGTGGTCCAACACTTTTAGAATTCAAGAAAATGTCGCAGCGGGTGGATAAAGGGGGCTGCAGGCCTGCTGCTACGAAGTTGCGGTGGGCTGATTGAAAAGTTTAATCGGAAAAACAGTGAAAGCGAGGTAGTCATACAAAATATCATTTACGGCTGGTAAGACATCATTCATTTTTGCTTCGATAGCCGTCAGTACCATGTCTTGTTTTCGTTTCTTCTCCACTCCTTTATCTTCTTTGTGAGGCTTCTGATCTACTGAAACGGTCCACATGTGCTCCTGTGACATCGACGCAGCAGCTGTGTGGTAATACAGTTACCCTCTTCTCGTGGTAGCTACTTCCATTAATCCAGCACATTACCGTTGACGGTAGCAAGAAACAAGCACTAATAGCCTACATATCTCTGTGCGGGCACATATAAATAAATATATCAGCTGCCTAATCAAATTGATGGTAATGGATACATGTGCCTTTTCATCCTCCGCTGCGGCGCACGCGCGGGAGACTGGGACTCTGCAGTTGGTCCGCTTTGCCTACGCCTACGGGAGGCCACAGCTCCGCACGATGGTGGTGTCCGCACTCTTCATGGTCGGGGCGACCACCCTCAGCCTCTCTATCCCCGTTCTTGCGGAGGAAATTCTCTCCTACGGAACTGAGACTATCACCAACACAATGAGCGGCGTGGGGCACGCCGACAACACCACCGCTGCGCTAGTAAACGGGGGCGTGCAGAAAGCAGCTGCCGACACTAGAATGGCCGGACTTTCTCTCATCGGACTTGGATCGTTAAGCGAGCGGCTCGTGAAGCCGTTTCTGCCATGGTTCTTTGTGGTGCTTCGCCGTGGCTACGGGGACGCGGACAGCGACTTGTTGGGCTGGCCGAGCCCCTACGTGGAGGGCATCCTCTGCCGTTGTGTCCTCTTGGGGTTGGTGATGTTGTCCTATAACTTGACCTCTCTCATCGCCCACCTGGCTGCCTATCACGCGGGAATGGAGACGCAAAACGCTCTCATTCAAGACAGTGTTTCCCGCATTCTGCACACGCACTTTCCAGAGCGAGTGACGATCGTAAATGCAGTGAAGTTGGCGCAGATTGTCACCGCGAGCGGCCATGCGCTGAATGATACCATGGGGGAGCTCTTAACAAACGTGCTGGGCCAGGCGATGTACATTGTGGGCTTCTTTGGCGCAATGCTCTACTTATCCTACCAACTCACCCTCACCATCTTAGCGGGTGTGGTGGCGGTGCAGTGCCTCTTCTTTTTCCAAGGCCGCGCCTTGAACCGAAAGGGCAGCCGCGTCACCGCGGAGGAATCGAGTGTGCAAGCGTTCATCGCCAACATCCTGCAGCGCAACGAGACTGTTTTTGTTTTTAACTGCCGTGATTTCGTGCTCACCCGCATGGCTGAGCGTCTTGCCCGTGTGCGACGTCTCACAAACGGACTCAACCGTAGTATTCACGGCTACGCCGCAGTGAGCTCCAGTTTTACGCGGCTCATTCTTGTGCTGGCCCTAGGCTTGTCGAACTACTATCAGCAGAAAGGTCAACTTGACATGCGGCATACCGTGCTCTACTTTGCGTGCTTTCAAGCGTTTGTGAGCCGGCTTGTGTCGCTGTCATCGAGCTTCAACGAAACTCTTGCAACACTGGGTCGCTTGAAGACGCTGGAAGCGATGCTGCAGTGGTACTCAGAGCCACTCCCCATCACCGCGTCGAAGGAGGGCGGCGAAGAAGGCAAAGACGGCGGCAATTCAGTGAAGAGGGTAAACGCGAAGGTCCTTGTCGACGTTGAAGAGTCCGACACCGCACCTGTCTCCTTGGAGCGCGTGAGCTTCAAATACCCCGCTGTCCCAACGTTCTTCAGCGAAGGCGGTACCGACGGTGGTGGCGTTGCGATGGGCACTGTTGAAGACGGCTTGAACGCCCACATGGGTGCTCGGCACGCCAACGGCATCGCGGATGTCAGCTTTACGGCAAAGGTGGGCGGCATCACCGCTCTCTACGGCCCCAGCGGGTCTGGCAAGAGTACCTGCCTACGCATCCTCTGTGGTCTGGTGCGTCCGCACTCGGGGACCGTGCAGACACAGCGGCGCGCCGTTCTGCTCGAGCAACAGCACGCTGTTTTTATTGGCACTGTGGCGGAGAATATTCTTCTAACGGACCTGACGGGGATGGGAAACAAGAAATGCACGGCACCTGAGAATGCAGCGGAGGTGCAGAGACGAGTATCAGATGCTGCGGTGAAGAGCGGCTGTGCCAGCTTCTTAAGCAACCCGTTCGGTACATTAATTGAGAGCATCGATCATCCGCAGTTTAGCGGCGGCCAGCTCCAGCGCATTTCTCTCGCTCGCGTCTTTGCGCAAACGGACGGGTACTCGCTGGTGCTTTTGGATGAGCCCACCTCTGGATTGGATCGGAACGCCGTGGAGGTGTTGCTAGAAACGCTGAAGGAGCTGCGAGATGTGCATGGCAAGACGGTGCTCATTTCAACACACGACCATCGCGTTGCTGAAATAGCTGACAAAGTGGTGGACCTCTCCGATAGGATGTTGCAGGCGTAGTTCTGTTTTTTTGTGGCAAGATATTTTCCCGTGTGCTTCTTAGGGCCATGGCAGCGTACCACTCCTTTTTATGCGGACACCTGACGATGCCGTCGTGCGGGTGGAGGTGGGTGGTGGTGGTAGTGGTGGCTGCCTCAAAGGGGCTTCGTTGTTGTCTACGTGGCTTCGCCGCCTCGATGCCTCTTGCAGCGGGTGAAAGTGAATGCAGCAGTGCTAGCAGGCAGTTCGGTTCACATGTTGATGCTTGCGGTCCTTTGAAAAACAACTATAACAACAAGAACAACAACTGATGGCTGCAGTAGGGGGTCCTACGCTCCCTGTGACTTGGCACATGGCGCATCTGTGGGCAGGGAGCTTACCATTCTTTTTTTTTTTTACACTCAGAGTTACTGGCCACCATCACGGCGTGACTTTGGCTGCAGAATTGTACCATCAGCTCTCCCCATTTCAGCTGTACTTCCCTTCCCTTTCCCATTTTCTACTTCTTCATTTGGTCTCTCCTTTTCTATACCCCGCTTTGTTCTCAGCTTTCGCATTTTTTCGGGGTTTTGAGCTGTACTAAGCAGCTTCCAGAGGCCAAAGATCAAAAGCCTTGACGCGCTGCTTTCCCCCATTTTTAATGCTAAGAAATGCGGCTCACAGCAGGCAAGATTTATTTTTGGGGAGGGGTGACGATTGCCCTCCTCACCGCGTGGAACCGGCATTCCACCAAGCAGCTACGCACCGTCGTCGATAGCATCAAGGAAGAGAAGATGCGCGAGGCAGAGCGTTTGCGCAGGTACCAACAGGGCGGACAGGGTGGCTGTGCACCGGTGATGGTGGCTGACGCGCACATGCCGAAACACTTTAATCCTTACTACAAGCAGCAGCAAATGGAGAACGCTTCAGCGGACAAGTAGTCAGGGGGTGAGGGGTGCGTGCTGATCATGAAATTGACGCTGACCGTGGAGAAGTTGGATCGAAAAGAAAGGATGCGTGCACAGTCATTCAAAGGGATAACGGGGCTGTCGCTTCGCTTCTTAACTTTATCTTTGTTTTTTGTTTTTGTCGCTTTTGATGTTTGCCGCGCGCTGTGCATGATGTTGCAGGCAAGTTTGCCTGTCTTTCTTTCACTGTCACTACCCAGGAGCAATGGGTGACTTCATAGCCGCGTTCTTCACACGTGCATACACACACACACACACACACACACACACACACACGCATAGATGAAGAGGTGTATTCTCTCTGCGAATCGGTGGCTTTGTCACTGCTCTTTTTTTATGTTTCACACATCAACTCTATTAAAATTGGCAGATTGCGGAGTTCAGTGCTTAAGTCTGTGCGTGTGTGCTCTGGGGAGGCACCGCTTTCACCTGCGCTTTATTCCTTTGCCCTCAGCCTCTCCTTTTTTTGTTGCGTCAGCATAGTGCTCTCTGCCGCCAAGCGTTTCATTCAGTGCCGCTCTATGGGTACACCACAAAGCTGTGACGGTTGACCCAATCGTATCCCCCCCCACAAATGCTGACAGGCTTCAGAAACTTCGCTTGCCTTTTGATAGGACGCATCCCTTCTGATATCTCCTTCTCTTTTCACCATTCTGACGTCCATTGTTTTTCCCTTATCCTTGACCCAACTTATTTTTTGTAAAACCGGAAGGGAGCGAACCACATTCGCTTTGCCAAAGGGTGCATAGTCTTGCTCTTCCACCTGCAGTTTCTGTTTCCCCTTTATTTCTCATTCATATGAGCTTATGCCGCAGAGCACCGGCCTTTCTCAAAATAGCAGACGAGCGCGACAGCAGGCTCCCTATGTGCCACCAAATCCATTTCGTCGTGTGCCAGACCCCCCGGCCGCGCATACGTCTAGCACATGGGGAGGCAACACCCTAAGCACCAATGCAGCAAACAGAGCAGTGAAAAGCGGAACCAGTGTCCGCCCTGCTCCTTCGCATGCGCCATCGCTGTCTCAAAATGTCATGACTAATTCGACTTTTGCCGTTTCCGACGGCGCTTCGCGCGCTGCGGAGAGCACAGGGGCAGCTATCCTGAGCAGTTACACTAATCGCCGCAAGATGCTGCAAAGAGCTGCAGTGCTTTCGATGAAGATGCACAAGCAAGTGGAGGACGTGGTACAGATGGAGGAGGAGCAGCTGCTGCTGTCACAGGCCTATCGCAGCCGTCAAAGACTGACAGAGCCTAGGCAGGAACAGACAGAGAAAGCGCAGGAAACGAAGCAGCAGCAGCAGCAGCAACAGTCGAACGCGACTGAAGCTGGGGCTTCTGCCAGTAATGAGGTGAACAACAACTCTTCGACGCAGGATGCTTTGCTGCCCTCCGCGGGAGAGGCCGACAGGTCTGGGATTGCAGTGGGCAGCACCGGTGGTGTAGGCTTGGTCGAGGTGGAGGAGTACGGCGGAGTGCTGGAAGGCGCACCGGATACAAAGCGCTTGCTGCAGCAGCAGGCGCAAGAGAAAAACGAAACTCTAGGGAAGATGCGGGGAATGCAGCAGGCTATTCAGCAACTCAGCTCTGAGCTCGCCGCGATGGAGGAGCGCTGGACTTCCCGTTCGCGGTTCATCGCCGAGACAGCGGGGGCGGCCGACGCTGACGATTACATGAGAGATGTAGATAACGAGGGAAGCAGCGATGCTCACAGTCCGCTCAACGCCATGCCGCCGGATGCGCTGAGCAAATTGGAAACAATTCGTGATCTCCGCACTTCATTGAAGGATATGATTGACGCCTCCCATCCACACAGCGCTGAACGCGGCCACTACGGCTGCGCCGGCTCTGCCGTAGGCAGCGGCGGAAGCGTCGAGGTGGGTACGACGTGGGTAGAGCTGGACGCGCTGCACAACCCACCTGAACCGCCGCAGGTGTTTAGCATCAATGCATTAGCCGTCACGCTAGAGTACATGAGCGACAGTATGGCGAGTATCTCCCGAATTGCGGACGAGTTCTGCATTGCGACAACGTTTCGAGCGCGCAACGAGCGGCTCCTGCTGCAGCCGCACCTGCTCTCGCTGAAGAAGTGGACAACGCAGGCGGATCGTTGCTTCGAAACGGCACAGCGGCACCTGCGGCACTTTCACGTGGGCGAGACGGCAGTGACAGAAGGAGGGGCCTACGAAGTGAACAGCCTACGAGAGCAGACGCTGCTGGTGAAGGAGACGCTGACGGCACAGGATCAAAAAGTGAAGTCGACGATGGAGACGAAGTCGGCGGTACTGAATCGACTGCGTGAGATGCGGCAGCGCTGCTGGATGTGGGAGTCCTATCTGCTGCATCGAAATCTGGAGAGCGACGCAGGGGATAAGTCGCTTGAATCGCTGCTCTTCTCTTGTGAAGGTAGGTCGCAGAGGGCCCGGTCTACCACACCGTCGAGCACCAAGTCCGGCGATTTCACCGGGTATACCCCGTGTTCGCTTGAAGCGGCTATAGCGGCTACCACACATAAAACTTCCTGCACGTTAGACGGCGTGCCTTCCGCAGCGCTTCTCGAGCTGATCGGGCGAGGCATAGAGAACGGCAACCGTGACGAAGCAGCGCAGCGATCACACACGCCCACTGTGGAGGTGAGTGACGCCTGCCCCCCGTCGCGAACACCTTCACCAGCCCTCCTAAAGGAATACCTTTCACAGATTTCAGGTGCCACAGGTTCCACCGTGCCCCCAAGGACGGTGCGGGCACGAGACACTGCCAACCCCCCTTCGACATCCATGATGGATCGCATGGAGCGCTGCATTGCGAAGTCGTGGGGGAACCCGTATGTGCGTAAGCAGCTTCTCCGCCGGCGTGCAGAGGCTGCTAACGCCCCCTCCAGCACACATGAGCAGCAAATGCAACAGCAACTATATGGCGCCATGCTTTACCCTTCCCTGCCTCTGGCTGCTGTTCAAGTTAGTGTTGAGGGTGCCAGCGGCAACGAACCGGCCGTGCTGCGCTCTACTTCTCCCTTTTACGATGGCGCTAGGGGGGAAAGGGAAGGCCCCAACAACGTAGATGCCAAGGCAAGCGTGGAAGACCCCCGTGCGGTGAAGAACACACCTCGCACGCTTCATCTTTCATCCCAGCGGCCACCAAGCGGATGTAAGCAGCACAGGCCACATCGGACAACATCCGGCGATGGCAATCGTCCTCGTTCCTCCCACGATAAGCTGCCGCGTCGCAGTCAGGTGCCCCTCAACCCTCTACGAGTGCCTTCGCCCGGTGCAGGTGAGGGGGGTGATAGGAAACGCGTCAGCTGCGCTTTTGGTTCAACGGCGTCTATGACAAACATGCTTAGTGGTATCGGAGAACAGGACGCAGTGGAGTTGGCGGACACGCGCGCACTACAGCTCCTACAAAGCCTTTTGCGCAGCGTAAAGGCGTCCCATTTGCCACCTCGACAAGTACCTGATTCGAAGGAAGCTGGCAGCACCAATTTAGCGTCGCAAACGGGTGGAAGTACGGAGGCACCGTCCGGTGTGGATGATGTGACGCCACAGGAGGCGTTCCGTGATTTGAGTCGGCGCAGCATGCAGCGTTTGATAAATTTTTTTAAAGCGCACGCAAAGCAGCCAAACCCAAGGCAACTGTCTATGGTGTAGACAGTGCGCTACAAGGAGTGCCTTCCGCACAGACAAGGCAATGTAAATCGCTGGTGCGGCACTGAGAAAGACCCACGTATAGCCCGCTTCGAGCAGATGTACATACTATGTAAAGCATTTTCCGTCTTCCTTATGTTTTCCCTACCCTTTTTTGCTTTCCAAGTTTCCACGTTGAAAAGCATACAGACTATTGCGTTATGGTTGTTATCGCAGGTGCTCCATTTTTTCTTTTTTGGTTGTGAGCTCCAACAGACGCCATGCTTTCCCTGTCATCAACGGAAAGGAAGTCAAACAGGTACCTCAAACGAAGAGAAGAGAGATGGGTTCCAAGACTCGGTGAAAGAACGAAGAATGAAGTGCCCGAAGAGGTCGCTTGGCGAGCTGTTAAGCAGCTTCGACTTGGCGCTCTATCTACGAGTTTCATCATATCTGCTAGGTTTTGTGCTCCATATTGCTCGTATGTTCCTCTGTTCGGCAATCCTGTATTTCTCCTTCAATTCCCCCCCCTCCCCCATTCCCTTTTTTTTTTTTTGGTCTGTGCCTGTGTGTGTGTGTGCGTACTGAGTTGGGCTGCTCACTGCAATGAACACGTAAACTATTCCTTCTTGCACCCTTCCCAAACTATTCTTAAATTGTTTTCTACACCTGTACCAAACGACGGCGTCCACAACCACCATTATAGCAGAGGCTCACCCTTTTTTTAATTGCTCTGTTCTTTTCGTCGTGCTGTTTCTGCAGGACCCTCCTGTATTTACCGCCCTCCCCCCTTCTGCCGGCTGCTGTTTCTTTCTTTTTATTTGAAAGGGCCACCTAGGGAACCCCTTCTCTTTGGCTATTACGGCTTCCTTTGCATCATCGAGCTTCCTCTATTACTGCGCACTTGTTTTGCTTTGTTTTGTTCTGACTTCTGTTTCTATTCGCCCGTCCCCCCCACTTCCACCGGCTGCTGTGGCCCTCATCGCTCTTATACACTCGTGCACTGCTTGTCGTTTTTCTGTGTACACGCGGGTGCAACGCGGAGGTCTCGAAGGGAGAGTTCAGCACGGACAGTGCATACAGATCCAACGCACTCCTTGTTGCCGTCATGTCGCAGAGCGCTTTTGTGTTTAAGTACATCATCATTGGGGATAGCGGTGTGGGTAAGAGCTGCCTTCTCCTGCAGTTCACCGACAAGCGCTTTGAACCGCTCCACGACTTGACCATCGGCGTTGAGTTTGGCGCGCGCCTCATCTCGGTTCAGGGTAAGAGCGTCAAACTTCAGATTTGGGACACGGCCGGCCAGGAGAGCTTCCGCAGCATCACACGTAGCTACTACCGCGGTGCAAGCGGTGCCCTACTTGTCTACGATGTGACCCGCCGTGAGACGTTTACGCACCTGCAGAGCTGGCTGGAAGACGCCAAGGCGAATGCGAACACCGCGCTGGTTATCATGCTGATTGGCAACAAGTGTGACCTAGACAGCAAGCGCCAGGTCAGCCGTGAGGAGGGAGAGACCTTCGCGCGGCACAACGGGCTGGTGTTTATGGAGACGAGTGCAAAGACTGCGCAGAACGTGGACGATGCATTTTTGCAGACCGCAGCGTTAATTTACGATAACGTGCAGGCCGGTGTGATTGACCCCTCCGTCGTGTCGGGCCGCCCGGGGGCGCAGAGCATCGGCGCACAGCCCCAAAGCGCGGGTGCGAGAAACAGTGGCGACAATGGTGGCTGCTGCTGAAGTCGCACATTGGCTTGTGCAACACAAAGGAGCATTTTCAAGTGCCACTCTGTTTGTGTGAAGCGCAGTATGATTCTTTTATAGACGATCAGAGGAGGCACCAGAGACATTTCTTTCTCTCTGTGTGCTTCATGTATAAGTTCTATTTGTATGGGCCGTATAACGTGACGACGACTGAGTAACGGTGCCTCTACTTTTGCTTCCTCTTTGTGTTGTCGTGGGGGCAAACATCTGCTGCTTCTCTTTGCTTTGCGTTTTACGTGTTTCACTTCATTCTTTCTACGCTTCATGTGTTGTTGCTGTGTTGCTCTCTTCTTTTATTTTTGTAGTCAGAAACAAAAAAAATCAAAATGGTAACGTTGAGCTGTCCTTCTTCTCAAAGAAAAAAGAAAAATTTGATTTCATGTGGTGTTCTCTTCGTCACGAACTTGCCGTGGTTTGTGCCTTCTTTCACTTCTCCACTTCTTGTTAAGGTCATCAGTTTCGTGGTCTGTTTTTCATTTCTGTACGCGCGTGTGTACTGCTGTGGGTGCTTCAATGAAAAAAAAAAAAAAATACAATTGAATTAAAAAGAGAGAGGTAGGCACAGTGGAGGAGGCGCTTGAAGGCCTATGGCGAATTTGGAATGACCTTCCATCTCCAAAGATGCACTTCTTGTGGGAGAGCATGATGACGTGGGCTATCGTCACCGTCAAACTGCGGCGAGGGGGCTGGCCAAGGAACTCTTGCAGCGGCTTATGCGGTAGCTGGCTCATCACAGCCACTTTTTACTGCACTGTTTTTCTTTTCTGCTTTGCCAGTGCGGTGCTAACGTTCGTGCGAGTTCCTTTCTCTGTGTACATACACTGAGCAACAGCAACGACTCGAGGGCTTCTCTCTTGTAGAGTATCCGTTCGACACACCTGTAATGTTTCTTAAGCGGCAGTGTGTTTCTCTACACAGGCCGCTGTGCTGCGCAGTGGAATAGCACCACGTCTTTTTTCTCCTTCTTTGGCCCTCCTGCTTTCTTTCTCATCCCGTTGTCATCGACTGCACCCAGCTATTTTCTGATAGTGACCCTTTTATTCAGTTGCCCACAGCTGCTTGAGCACCCCCAGTTAATTTATTAGTTGAAGGTTTGCGCTCAAGGTTTGCGTGGCTTCGTTCTATCAAACCGTTTTTTTCCTTTTCGTCGTCTACTCTTACCCCCCCCCCCCCCCCC